>KK121082.1:39586-68937 GCA_000611955.2 Stegodyphus mimosarum
TTTCAGCAAGTTAGTGTTGTTTTACCAGTGATATCTTAAAAATACAGAGAGCGTTTATACACTTTTGTAACGATTTTGATTTGTTCGATGAATTTAAATATTTATTTTAAAATACAAATGTGACTGGCATCGAGTGGAAATAAGGTTTAATTATCATGTGCATCATTGAAAATATTCTTTTCTTTAAAATCTCGCCGAAAAATAAACAATGGATCAAGTGCTATATTTTTACGCTGTTTGAAGGAAATAAACTTACTCATTGATTAAGATCATGAACATGGTTTTAATATTTTTACACGTAAAATAAGTGACAAAACTAATATGAAAGGAGAGACATCAAAGTTTACATCTGGCTGGGAAAAGGGGAAAAAATGAATACCCAGCAAAGGTACATACAGCTCTTATTACATCTAAATTTGCATCTCATGTTTTAAAGGAAAATCCAGCCCCCTCCCCCCCAAAGAGCTATTGCAAAATATCTATAGGAACTGTGAACGAAATTATAAAATCTGATTTAACCAAATGCCAAAACATGTTTCTTACTGTAAGATTATGTACAGATTGCTGTATGAAAATTATTTGGCAGGGGGAAATGGAAATATATTGTTACAATTGATGAGGCTCGGATATACTTATCTGATTGCAGTAGAAAAAGATAGATTTACCACCAAAAAAGAGGAGAAAAAGACATAATATGTTGGTTCAGAGAAAACAAGAAAAAATTTTCTAAAGGATTTATTGTTATTACTTGGTTCTCTTATAACAGAAAGCTTAAAATAAGGAAAGATGTCAAAAAAAATGTCAAAATAAGTTTGGATTACTATCAGGAATATGTTTTAACACTTACTTTTAAAGAAGAAATTCTATCACTCTATATCAAGCCATACCTCTAAATCTACTGCTCTGCTTTTTAAAAAAATGAGAGATAAAACCCTAGTTGAAGCTATTCCCTTTAAATGCATCCCACCCAAGTCTCCTGATCTGCGTCTTATGAATTACTGTACATTTGCACTTTTTAAAACAAGCTCTTTATAAGCAACATCGTACAACATTGAATAGACCCTGGAAGATTGAAGGAGGAGTGGAATAAAATCAACCTTGATATTTTAAGAAAAGGACTTTTATCTTGGAAATCAAGATGCAATATGATAGGTAGTTCAACAAAAGGGCTATCAGATTGAATATACAAAAAATAAAATTACTAGGTCTGTTTATATCTTTGCAAAATCGTTACAAAAATGTGTGAACACCCTCTGTAAGGACTATATTATTTTTCACCCCATTCGTCTGTTTAATTTAGTTTTTTTTTTCTTTTTTGGTATGAGTACTATAGCTAAGATTCCCCTCTCAAAATGCGTGTCTCAAATCATATCTACTGATAGGTCTAGCATAGCATTTAAAAATCTATGTATTGATAAAACTGCTCTAATCCTTAACATTTGATATAAATATATACATAATGATTTTTAAATATCTGGCAAAAAATAACTGGTTTGCTAATGCAAATTGTTATTCTCCATGTACTATGCATCAGTATGTGAACATAGCTCACAGACTTCATTTTTATCTGTGAAGCTGGGACATAAGTAGACAGCTGTTTAGAGAGCATATAGAGAATGGTTCGAAAGTAGGCATATGTCAGATCATCTAGGATATAAGCATATTAACCAAAAACTAAGGGAATGAATCACTCCATGCTAGTAGATGTGATGTGAGAAAGTAAAGATACCCCAGAATTGAATGAAAGTGGGATAAGTTATGATATATACATTTGAGCTTTGATCTTGTTGCAAGCACAAGAACTGCTGGATATGAGCCAACCAACTGTTTGGAAGACTTTTATTACCTACAGCAGGTTGTAGCAAAACCTGGCTTTTCTGAGTGCAGTTTACTCACTGATGAGGGTATGGTTACCTTTTTGCGTATGTTTAACACCCACACTTTTAGCCTGTAGATACATGAAAATCCATTTGGCTTGAGATCGTATCACTACCAGGGAAAGATTCTCTATTAATATTTGAGCTAGCATGTGATACAGTTAGTTAAAAGGATTCTACTTTCAAGCCTAGACACACATATGGCATCTTTCTACTTTCTTCTTAAGCTGGAATTTTTGTGTTTCTCCAGCTGCTTACACGTGAATGGCGTTATAGAATGATAGATTGCTAGCTTACTATTTTGGTGATGTAAATTACCTTGGTGCTACTTATAAGACTTTCTGGATTGTGTGGACGGAAATCCGTACAATCCATGCTTTTAAAGGTTGTGTCGAGTTCTTGGCCACCATAATCACCAGATTTTGCATACATGAATTTCTTCTGAGAGCATGATCAAGTCTTATTGAGAGTCTGATAAAGATCTAGTGGCCAGTTAATGATTGTGGATTTGTAGAGTGCACTTAGATTTTTTTCCTTAAAATATTAACATTTTAAGAACTGTGGTACTTCTCTCATTGCTAGTGCCTGTCTAAAGAGTACAGGTGAATGAATAAAAATGTAACATATGTTCATATTATTTAAAATAAATGTTGTTTTTGGTGGTAATAAAATGCAAGTTTGATTAATTTTATTAATATTAGAGAAGTATGAAATGATACCATGTACGTTTTTTATTAGAGATTGCAGTGAACTTGATCAAATTTGTAACAAACTTTTAACTGTTTTTTTGGGGGGGAATAAATATCACAAATATTCCTCAGTAAGTATACTGAAGAACCAAAACATTATGACCACCTACTCAATAACATGTTGTGTGACCTTTGCTCTGCAAAACAGCACCAACTTGCCTTGGCATGGATGCCACAAGTTCTTGGTAGATTACTGGAGACAGGTTCTACCAAATGTCTAAGCAGTGGTCAAGCAAAGTCAAGATTTTCTGACGTAGTGTTTGAGCTCTGAGCTGCCATTCCATGACATCCTTATGTTCCTTGAACCTTGTGATATGGGGCGTTGTCCTGCTGGAAGATTCCATTTCTAGAATGGAAGGGTGATCCACAATTATGTTCAGATAGTCAGCAGCTTTCATGGTCTGCTGTACCACAACTGAAGGGTTCCAGAGCCACTCATCAGAATGCTTCCAAAGCATAATATCGCCACCACCAGCCTGTATATGACCTGGGGCCAACTTGGAAGACGGCATACTCTGACATGGCCGTCGAATGTGTTGAATGAGAAATCGTGATTCACCCGACCAGACAACTGTCTTCCGTATGTTCCAAAACGCTTGTATTAGGCTGTCAGATGAGCCACTGTCTGATGTCGATTTTGCTGTGCCAAGTAAAACATTCTCCAATGTCCTCTTTGATGCATATCCAACACCTTGGTGTCCGCTGCTGGTTTGGCCGTCATTTATCCACTTTGCGTAAATACTAACAAGAGCAGCTTGTGAACAACCTACCAATTATGCAGTTTCGGAGATGCTCTTTCTGTGTCTTCAGGCCATTACAATCTGCCCTGCTATCAAATTCCCTTTTAAAGAAATTATTAGTGTATTACATATTGATATGTGAATCTGATATTATATACCCTTAATTTATTTTTTCAAGCATGGAGTAGAATCAATACATTATAGTAATTTTAAATTTACAAATATATATGTGTATATTGAATGATGTGTGTCTAACTTAACCTATTTTCTACATCTCTGATAAATAGCTATTAGGTTTTAAGAAATTTGAAACTGGAATGAGTTCTTTACAATGTAAGACTAAGCATTAAATTAATATTAATTAAATTATATATTTTTTATAGTCTCGAAGATAGAAGAGGCTCTAAAAGAGGTTTTGAGGGTGCTCGTAAAGATATTGATCCTTATTGGGATGACAGGAAGCGTCATGCTGGACCAAGAAGAGAACCATCGCTTGACTCTCCGACTGGGTATGTGTATGGCTTATGAGATGTCTTTCTGTTCTTAATCCTTTGTTATGTTATAAGTGCTTAACTCATAAAAGTTCTCTATTTTTTGTTAACTAAGATAATTAATTTTATTAGGTTTGGAGAATTTGGAAGAGATCGTGGTGCCTTTTCTGACAGAAGAGGTGACAGATTTGAAGGAAGAGCTAAAGGTGGTGATATTTCACCAACTTTCAATAGCTCTGGACGTAGAGAGGGAAGGCATGAGCATGTAGAAGAGAGGCCACCTTTCCATCGCGGCAATAGAAATGCTCGTGATACGGCTGAAAGAGGAGGAAGAGATGAATGGAAAGGCAAACAAAATCGTGATCGGGGATTCGATAGACCGGGAAGAAATAATTTCAACGAAAGAGGTCGTAATTTTGATAGGCCTCATCCATGGGAAGGTGGACCTCCTGACAGGGATCAGAATAAGTTTGGTAATAATACACAGATGGGAAACTCTCAGTGGGTTCCTGTAAATAAAATGACTGAAAGCTGGGGCCGTATGGATCAGCCTCCACAAGAGCGTTGGGGAGCTATGGATTCTCGAGTGCAACCAGGAATGAATATGGGCCCACCTAATGTAGGACATCCCCCGAATCAAATTGGCATGTTTGGCAATGCCAGCGGGAATGAAATGATGAACCCAATTGCCGGACACTTTTGTGTCGATCGTTTCAATACAAATAGTCGGCGGTTCTAATTGCATGTAAAGCATTAGGACTTGCTTTTGAACTTTTACTTGAATTTTGGAACAAATATTTCTTCGTTCCTTGGTGAGTAAATTTGATGATGTGTATAGTACAATGCGCCTGCATTATAATATGTTTTAATCTTAATTATTTTGTTATCAGATTTGTTCATCAGCATTATATCAGACATATTCATCAGCGTTATGTTTTTGCAGAAATAATCCATTTTTGCTGTCACATCAAGCTGTATGTTTTAATGTGAGACAAATATGTGGTTTAGTTATTTTGTAACCATCTTTATTGCATATAGTACTTCTCCCAGTTTTACTGATTTAAGTACCATGAAATTCGCATATACGTTAAGATTTTGCTATTTTCATGTATGTGTGAGTTTTATTGTTATCATTTTGGTTTGTACACATTATTAAAACTGTATTTGTAACTGTCTTGTATCACTGACTGTTAGTACAATAAAAATTTAGTATAAATAATGCTCTTTTATTAAGCATGGATTGCACTTTTCAAAAACAAATCCAGTCAGTTGTTTTATTGTAAAGATAGAAATTTCTATAGTGAAATATTTTTTAAGTACCTAGATTTTTAGTACAGGTTTCAAGCAAAAAGAATTTTGTTGGAGATATGATATCTGAATAGCAAAGTGGAAATTTAGCTACAGTTTTTTTTAAACATATCCAGTAATGAAAATTAACACAGAACATCAGCTTTTCATCATTTTCAACCTCAGTTTCACCATATGTAGTGAAGTTATCAGTATTTCTGAATACATAATTAAGTACTGAAATCGTAAATAATCTAGGTCAAAGGTATTTGTTAGAAATATTTCAAATATTGGCATACTCATTTATTCAGAGACACTTGTTACAAGGAAGGTGTTTATTGGAGGAACTACAAACTATAAATGATAAAATTTTAAAACTGTAAGTCAGAACAGCATGTTAAATTTAGCAAATTTGTCTTCATTTGGTTTAGATTGCTTTAAAAGTAACTAAATTGAATAGTTCCAAGTTTACATTACTTGTCAGTCATCTTTTAACTAACCCGAAACAAATGATGTTTATGTCAATATTCTTAAAAGTACTCAATTTCTGAAAGCTCTGCAGTTATGTTGCTGGGGGATTAGGACTCCATAATAAATACATTCCATTATCCAGCAGTTCCCAAGCTGTGATATACAAACCACGATCAGATATATGTGAAAGATTTTTTTTAAAAAAAAGGGGTGAAGAAAGAAGCATTTAGAAAATTTAAATTTTTTGTAAATTTGATAAAAGGAAAAGCAATTTCAACTATTTCAGATTATTTTGGTCTAAATGTGTGCAAATGCAATGTAAATGAGCCTACCCTCACCTACTTGTCATATTTGATCTCAATTCCTTTCAAATCAACAGATACTTTTTTATCTTGACTTTGATATTCAGGGAAGAGGTTTGGCCAGGAACCCTTTCCATAGTCTGCAGCCACCTGAGATGCTGTGCATAATTTGTAACCATTCCATTCCCTGTTATGTCAAAGTAATAAACAGCTAACTGTATTTTTGGTTATGTAACTCTTTAAATTGTGACATACAGTGTGGAGTTTCATATATATAAAAATAAGTAGTTGAAAAGCATATTTTAGCACAGAACTGAAACTACTTGTGAATAATAATTCTGATGTGGTGTCTGTGCCAAACACATTTTTGGTTAAGTTATTTGAATATGGCAAAGCCACGAGAACTATCAGCTACAGAGAAGGCATGCCTTCATGGACGACTTTCTAAGGGAAACTGCCTCATATATATGTTAATCTGGGAGAAAACCAACCATGCAGCCACCCAATTCGCTTGGGTTAGTGAAGTTGAACTACCACTCGACCCTCCACACATTTCAGTTGTGAAATTTTGTATGAACAGCTGCAAGAAACCGTGTAACCATCAGATATTTTTTTAAAACTACCAAATTTAAGGTTACAGAACCGTTCCATAAATATTTTTAAAACATCTGATTAAACTGATTCTATGCTCAACATAATAGGAAAAAAAAATCTTCAAAATGTCAGAGATATTTTACAAATTCTGTCAAAAGAATGAGTGAGAAACGAATGAATTCAAACAGAACTTAACCCAGTTAAAGGGTCTCCGAAGATTGTTTATACATTAGTGAAATGAGAACAGTCAAAATTGTCATTTTCTGGAAAAGAACAACATTTATTTTTCTGGTTTCAATTCTTTTCAGTTTATAAATTTTCTATTAAAATATTATTGCAAGAGTGCTGGAGGGAAGAAAGAGGGTCATAGGGGAAAGGAGGTTGGGGATACTCTATAAACAAGTGTCACCAAGGCTTATAGGCATGCTAAAGAAAACTGCTTTGGAATGACTAGTCTATTAGCATTTACGCTTTTAACAAAAAGAAATTCCACATTCTTTCAAAGTAATAAAAAGTCGCAAGACACGGGCAAAAGGTTTTAACTTCTAGTCAATAGACTATACTTTATTACGAAAGCACTGATTTTTATACAAAATTTAAAGTAATACAAAATCCTATGATATGAATGAGCAACTACTCTGTATTTAAAATATGTAACCACTTCTTTCAACAATTCTACTATCAAGAATTTTGAAAAACTACCAGTTCTTGAGGAACATGCCAGTCTACACTCCTCACAGTTAGAATGTATAACTGCACAAAATTATTTTTAAATAATCGAGATTTGTAATATGACATTCATGAGCTATAACAAATGCATAAAATGGTTGGTATTTAATATTATATAAGAAATTATTAGTATATCTATAAGTAAAACAGTATAAAATCAAGATCATTGTGCATACACATACGAATAAATGACATATTAAATTTTTTATAATCTTATTTAATTCTTTGAAGTCATAAGTTTAACAAATTTAAATAATATTTTGAGTAATTCTAAAATGCACTGGAATTACAAATTCTTGTAGGAATATTGCATGTAAAAAAAAAGCTTACGAGCTATACAGAAACTCATGGAACAGTATTAATGTACACAATTTAAAAGCACAGAAGTTATGTTTACAGCATTAATATTTCAAAGAACAAGGGGAAAAATTGTACTTTGCACTGACATGTAAAGTTATTCATACACATAAAAAATCACATTAATGTTCATTATGTAACAAAAATAAATCAGTAGTTTAGTGTATTAACAAATAACTTTAAAATCATTAATCAGTTCAATAAACTTAATACTATCAAACCAAAACATGATTGTTTGGTTTACCGCAAAGTACATGATCATTAGGAATGAAAAAAGTTACATAAATTTTGCCAAGTTTTACTAACATAGGAATACATCCATGCTTCTGCATATGTATTTTAGGAATAAATATAAAAGCAATAGTATTAAGTTTCATTGCATATTTATGCTCATTAAGTGGTAATTTTTAACTTATTTTGGAATTCTTTTGCTTAGTAATTTATTACACTATACAAATTTTTCAGTCAGTAATGTTAAAATATGCATAGTTTATTAAAGTTGATTAAATATTTAAGCAGCAAATTATCGTTTATCAGTTAAGATATGTGAGACTACAGTAATTTGCTTGTGTATTTTATTTTTGATCTTAGAGTGAAGTCAATAGAACAGATTGTCAGTAATAACACCGAGAGGGGATTGCATATATGCAGCAATACAATAAATACTCTTATAAAGAAGATAAAAAAACAATATGTCAAGTTGTAAAATAACACAGATGTCATTACTCCAGCATCAGAATAAAATAACACATTTTATCGCTGTTGAGCAAACCCTATGAACTTGGCTGGGATTGTGATATAACACTTATCTTCTATCACATGGAATAATTCAGTCTAGGAAAGGGTCCTTTTGGTGTTGAAAGAAAAGACACAATCTTCTGGTCCTTTATCAAATAATATATGTAACCTATTCTCCACCCTTGTTTATGTGTTCCATTGCATGACTCCTGCCCCCCCAAAAAAACACACATTTTATGGCAGACGTTTCAAAAATTTAATTTTGAATGTCCATCATGGATTGTCATAGCATTAACTGCCACTTGAATTTTTAAACCACCTCTAGCAGGCTATAACTGTTCCTTCTGAGTCTTACTTAGCATTTTTCCATGAAATATTTATTTTCACAAGGCAAAGGTTTCATGAGGTCACCAGCTTGTACCAGATTTATTCTGTTGCAGAAGAAGCGTTTCCATATTCATATCAAATGTGTAAAAATGCTTTGCTAATGTCAGGATCACGTTGTCTTCTTCCCTTACTGTCAAGCGTATTGCAGGTACTCCATGCCACAAAGACACTATAAGCACATCCAAGCCTTTTTCAGAATTCAAACCCATACCCAACAATATCATACAGCAGTGCTGACCACTATGCGAATCACTGATTGCTCAAATTATTTTCTCAGGGTTCATTAATGATGTCTTGTATTTAATTTGACTTGAATTCGTTTAGTTTAAAAAATCTCTTTAATCATCTCTGATTAGGATCTCTGTAAATCATAATCACAGCGTTCAATACAGAAGCACAGGGCAGTCATAAAAAATTGCTCCAGTATATAAACCCCTGCGACCTTATCTGCTCAACTAATCGAAATGAAATTTCAGATGTTGTTAATTGAAAGTATGTGCTCTTTCAACCTGTACAACAATTCAAGACACTCATCTCCTGTAGCTTTGCATTTTGTTGCCATCACAATCTCCCGACCTCGCTTCAGTAGATTTCTGGTTCTAGAGTTATCTGAAACCTAAAGTACATGCATCAAATCCATAAGATTTTATCAATGTGGGCACGTTGAAAACTTGTAATTCCAACAAAAAATTTTCTCTTGTGTTGTCATTGGTCCTTTACTTTTGTTTCATGCTGACATACATACATCGTTCCAATGCCATTTATGGTTTTTCAATGCTCGGATAAATTTGTGCAGGAAAAAAGTAAGTGTTGCTATTCGAAATTTTTTCACTCTATCCTTAACCATGAAAGCTGTAATTGTTTTTAATCACCACAATCTCAAGCACATACCTTCAAATAACAATATTTGAATATTTCGATTTAGTGGATAGGCCACTGTTCTTATATTGGAGAAGGTTTTCTATGACCACCCTGTATTTTTTATGAAAAACTATTGTAAAGGCTGATAGTCTGAGCTAAAGTCGGGCTGTCACCTACATGGTGCTTGAGGCACATTTGACTCCTTGCTACGATGAATGTTGTGGACTTGTTCTGACCAGGGCCGGCATTAGACGTTTTGGCGTCCAGTGCAAACGCCGCAAATCCAAAATTCTGTCGCTCGATTCTTTCCAAAATTCTAACATTTTTGCCGCACCGGTTGCACATGCTCTGGCGCCAATCCTGGTTCTGACCATTATCATAGAAGTTCAATTGGCAACTACAACACCAACTATACATTTCATTAACATCAAATTCTTTATTTTAACAAAATAGAAAAAAAAAAAAAATGCTTGTAACATATTTAAATATAGTCCCTTTTTTGAATAAATAGAACGAAGACATGAACGAGTTACTTAAAAATAAAGAGTTTCCATAATAAGAAACTTAATTGTTCTTTGACTTGATTCGCAGTCAACACAAATCATTTTGTAAAAAATAATGTCCGTTAAATATTGAATACATTACACACAAACAACTATTTACATAAAGAATGGAAACAAGGTTACAGTAGTTCTGTAATGAGAACGGGTTCTCCATCTTTATCTATAGTCAATGTAGACGCTTGGATGTCATTCTCTTGAGGAGATTCAGAAGACGTTGGGTTGGACGAAAAATATCCCGAAGGCTGCCGAGAATTAAGTTCGTGATATTCATGATTCTGTTTTTAGGAAAAGAGATAAGTATTAGGTATTTAAAAAAATAATTAAAATAATAAAAACACTAAAAATTTATCTAAGATATTTATGCATTTTTAGCTAGAAACATGCATGTAAAGTAAAATAAATAAAAGTAAAGATATTCTAGACTTTCTTTTTCTTTAAGCGTAGCATTTTGTTCCTCCACATTGGTCTGAGAGAAGCAAAAATTGAAACGCAATTTGAGGTGAGTGCAAACGCTATCCTCGAAAGTACAAATGTTATAATCAATCTAAATACATCATTAGATAGACACAGGAGCACATTAGCAAACACACATGCATACACATGAAAAAAAAATCAATTTGGACAAAGGGTATACACATAGTAATGCGTCAAAAATTGCAAAATTTTGGTGACGTCAAAGCTCGGTACGCATGTAAGTGGCAAGGCCATCTAGTAGACAGTCGGTGTGTTTGTGTTCGGGCGGTGTTGATCTTTAATATGAAAGGTTTGGAATCAAGAATTCGTTTATAGAAACCACCACACACAGCGTTAATACACATTTATGCAATTAGCATACTGGATCTGCATTTTTTATATTAAATTTACCATAAGTTCGTAAGAAATATAATCTCATGGTAACACATGCACAATGCACTACATTAATAATCTTTTCGGTGCTCCTATCAAAATGAAAACAAATGGTATGAAAATGTACTCTCCAGTTGAAGCAACACCAAAGTGTTCCTAAGCAAAGATTATTTTGTATATTGTATTTGTTGGTGTATTTTAATTTTATAATACTTATTTTAAGTTTATCTTTCCTGTCTCACTTAGTTTGAACTTATAACTCTTTACCAGAATGAGTTTTTAGAATCGCGTTAAATGCAAATGAGAACTAGAATAGTCTTTAATTCAAATTCAACTGACTTCGACAGAGAGAGTTAGGATTCCTGAATAGCACCCGTTTCCCTTTGGGCTACGTCTTTGTAAGCTGTTACTACGCTCGGCCGCATTACGTGTCTTTTAATAGTTCGCTGGCTAATTTAATATTTGGGCAAACTAGTTTAGAAATGTGTTAGCTTCGGCTAAATCTCTTTTTTTAGTCATTAATTCTTATATTTTACATTTTAAGCCCAAGTGGAGGCTTTGTTATGTGTCCAAAGAAAGGGGCTGGTTGTTAATCTTATTTTGAGCAAATAAAGGGTAGTTAACCTTTCTGTTCTTGGATTTAAGCGATTATTTGTTTAGGAGTTCACTAAGCAGCACTTCAGTTATTTCAAAATTTATACAATTCACTACTGTAAGTGACTTTAAGACTAAATAAATTGTTATAGAATTCTTTCCTGCCTATTTACCTCCAGCTGAATGTTAGGATTTTGACCAGTGGAGCAGCCATCCAGTGTCGCGTACTCATTCGCCGGCTGTTGGTGGAAAGTTGCAAGTCTATTCCCTTTCCTTAGAGTAGCATATACCGCATCTGCTTCCACTTCTGCTGCAGTCACTTGCCGTGGATTGTCGCTGTGGTCGGGTACGACACTCATACTCAATTCCTGTAGGTGAAAAGGGATCGAATCACTTGTCTTTGATGAAAGAAATTAGATCATTCTTTTTATATTTTAACTAATGTCATTTGGATATGCTGTCAATATTTAAATTCAATTTAATAGCTTCATTTGCTTACCTATGATCCTATTAAACAACTGTATGAAATTTCCACCCCTTTTATGGGTCATAATGCAATAGAAAATTTTAAAAAATATTGTTATTATTCTGAAAATTTATTTTTCTTAACTCGATTTCTGTGTTACTCATAAGTATTCTCGAAACGCGTAAGTGTTTTTCTGAGTACAGTGGTACCTCGATATACGAGTGTTTTGAGATACGAGTCGCCGAGCGAGCGACATTTTGCTTTGAGATGATAGCAAGATTTGAGATACGAGGAATCGCACATTACACCGCTGCACACGCGCATGCTGGTGTCGTGTGCAGCGTCTAACAATGTGTTGGTGCAGCGAAAAATTAGTTTTGAAGAGGAGGTTATCCCTACAAGAGATATAAAGAAGATTTTGGGAATGTGGGAGAAAGTTGTAGAGTTCGTGAAAAAAAATCATCTCGTAAAAGTTGGAACTGGTTGTGCATCGGAGTTGTTCGACGAAACTTGCCTGACTCATTTCCTCAATATCCTGAAAGGGAGGAAGAAACAAACCTCCTTGGACAGTTTTTTTAAACGATCTGCAGGTGAAAATGAGCAAAGCGGTGACGAAAATTAAGCGCTTCCGTAAGCACTTCACTTTTCCTTTTATTATGTTTTTATAGAATATATATTTGTTATTTATAAATAAATGTTTCTTCTTGTAAATGCATTTTTCTTATTCAAAAACACTTAACAAAAACAACTGAGGTGGTGTTTTGGAAGCTGGAACGGGTTAATGGCATTTCAATTAATTTCAATGGTAAGATATGAGCAAGGTTACGGAACGAATTAAACTCGTATGTCGAGGTACCACTGTATTACGGTATTCACTTTTTTTTCCCCAAAATTTTATTTTGCGAATAAATTACTTGTTAATTTAGGCACTTTATTTCAAATCCCATGCAAAAGAAATTTTGTTTTTGTGAACTAAGGAAGTAACTTCAACAGAAGAAGTAACAAAAATAACATAAAAATTAAGAAAAAAAGGGGGGATATTTTCTAGCTTACAGCACGGATTGGTAGCCTTTTTTACTAGGCGGATATACTTAAAAAATGCAGGAGTTCGGCGAGCACCGTGAAGCATGTACAATAATAATAAAAA
Source organism: Stegodyphus mimosarum (assembly GCA_000611955.2). NCBI lineage: Eukaryota > Metazoa > Arthropoda > Arachnida > Araneae > Eresidae > Stegodyphus > Stegodyphus mimosarum. Next base: position 52,786 of record KK121082.1, read on the forward strand.
TAAACAAATAAAAAAAATAGCAGAGGGATAAATTACTTTTAAAAATTGAATATCTAATCAAAATCTAGAGATTTGGTGATCTTTTTTTTTAAGTTTAAAGCAAGCTAAAAGAATAAAAATCTAAAAGCTTTCAGACTTTATATTGTGCCCAGAGGGACTTTTTTTAACCTTTTGTGTGTCACCTTTATTTATTAAATGTTCTTTGCACTTAAACCATAAAATTCAATTCAACAGCAATATCGCAAAATAATTTTAAAATCTTTTTCCCGATATACAGTCTCGCACTCCTGGAGATAAAAACTCCCCCCGCCTCCCCCCGTACAGTTTTGCCATTGCTCGCTTTGAAATCGTTGAGTTTGTTAATCAAAAATTCGTTGAAGTGTTATAAATATGAAATCGATAATAAAACAAATTCCAAATTCGGGTTTCCACATGCCAATATTCACTTGAGGATTACGTTATTCAAAATTTGATGACTCTATGTACCATCGTTTTATCACAACACGAGGAACATACATACGTTTATGCATATACTTTATTATTTAATTTCTTTAAATATAACACAGGGAGATAATATTTGGTGGCAACAATTTGAAAAGTGATTCGCCGTTTATAATGAATCGAGGCAAAATGCCAAAACGAAATTAAGAGCCCTTCTGCGCTAACACCCTTTGGGATAAAAATAAATATATAATTATATCAAAATAGAGTTAATTTATGCTATTTATAAAATATTCTAACAGTATGGTTTTGTTACAGCAAAAACATTAAAGAAAAATTGTTGTTGTAGCACATAAAAAAAGCCAAGGAAGCCAAACTGCAACTTGCTGTTGTTATGCAATTGAAATAATTTATTAACCCACAATAATCAGCTGAAATGAAATTATTTTTTTAGTACCAACCATTGCAACAGTAATATTGTCTGTATCTCTTCATTCTATTTTAATTTAAGAATAATGTGTGTTCTGCTTACAGCTGGAAATACACGTTCATGAAGTTGAAAGTTAAACTACGAACTGAGGTTACGCATGTAAAGTGACCAGGCCTTGACTGAACACAATATAATGACGATTAACTGGGACAGAAAAGTAGAATTATATGTTTCTAGCAAACGAAAACTGATTCATCTACTATTATAGTGTTATTTAAATGTCGCTAAGATTCAGTTTAGTTAAACATTTAATTGTCCACTCTGCAGAAAAGGGGGAAAAATGGAACAGTTCTATATGCCTCTTTCTACTGGAACGATTGACGAAATTTAACTTGTGTTTTTCGTGTCTCGAAAGCGCGACTTAGGATATATATTAGATTTATATATAGCCACTATTCTAACATAGTTATTTCGGAACAAAATCGGACTTTTTCTGAAATGACCAACCCGTGTTTTTCAATATTTCGATTCTACAATTCAAATTATGCCAGAGGGATAAGTTTTTTAAAAATCGTACCAGTAAGTTTTAAAAAATTAGCTCTCAAAATTTTAGCTCCTTCATATTAATTAAATTTGGTATATGTTTACAAATATCTCTTTTTTTTTCATTAAATTTACCTACTGATTCCTTCCTCCACAATTCGAAGTTTAGGTTTAATCCTAATAAAATTCTCAGATATTTTCTGATTTATTTTTAAAATTTGAGCTTTTAATAATTTTTATAAATTTTTGGAAAAAAAATTGTGTGATAACCTATAAAATTCTTAACATCTTAAAGCAGATGTATTTCTGGCCATACCTGAAAAACAATTAAGAGATTACTCAAAATTTCCCAAGATATAAGTAAATTTATATATTGGCACGCTTTGAAGTTTGGCATATTTGTTATAAGGGATAGTAATGCCAAATGTGATTTAAGCACTTTATTAAAATTGTTTGAAAGCATAAACGATGTAGGTTTTTTACGTTCACGTGGAATGAAAGAGAAAGGAAAATAGGTTACCATAAATTAAGAACTTCGCCAAGTGAATTACCTCGGCGCAAACTAAAAAAGTGCGACAAGATAAATTTTTAAGTTTCTCTCTAAATTTTACAAAATTTAATATTTAAGTGTAATTTGAATCGTAAAATCCGAATCTGAAAAAAAAAAAAAAAAAGGTATATCATTTCAGAAAAAGTCCGCTTTTGTGTCAGATACCTACGCTAGAACAAAGCTATATGTATGACTAATATATATCCTAGGTCGCACTTTCGAGACATGGAAAACGCAATTTCAATTTCGTCAATTGGCCCAGTAGAACGGGAGATATAGAACTGTCCCATTTTTTTCTTGCGCAGTGTACATGGTGGTACACTGTGGTGCGCGGTAAAGACTATGGTATGACTTCCATGCAATATTAGAATACTTACTTACAACACTAATGATACATACAGGGCTTACTTACAGTAATAGTGCAATAATATTAATACAGCAATAGAGTACATACAGGACTTACATGTAACGCGTTACAACAAGGGGTAATTTCTACTAAATTAATTACATTTAAATCCAACTTTCATTTCTTAGTTTTACCTTCAAGCTATGGTGTAATTATTATCACTATTATTTTATATTTCCGTTGATTCGACGCAGTTATTCAAAGGATACAAAACTATACCGCGGAAGTAAATGGGAAACTTCCAAAATTTTTCTAAATATTTTGTTAAAATAACAAAAGCAAGAAATGTGTTACATAATAAACTTACTTGCTCTTCATACAACTTTAGTTTCCTGCAACATAAAGGGAAAAAAATTAACAAAAATTATTGTGCTTCAAAATGATTCACACTTTTTATAAATTCAATAAATTAAGGAGAAAGTAAAATTTGTATGAAAATTTTCGTGATGAAGTTCTGAAAAGTAGTGATTGATTGGTCGTCGTGAAACAGCATTGTCTATTATGGCAAAGTTTTACACTTGAAACAATTTACTTCCGAAATCAATTAAATTGTGCAGCTGACATATGCATATTTTATGACTCTTACTGATGAACAATAAATTCATGTTACACACATAAGAAATAAAATAAAACAAGTTAATTAATTCATTAATTAAATTTCGGATGAAAATGTTGATAATATATTAAAGCAGTTATGCTGTAAATTTCATACCGATGCATTATTAAAAGCCATATCAGCGATGCTTTCTCAGAGTTAGAATTTAAAGGGTTTTTCAACAAAAACTTTATTATTTTATCAGGTTTTGTATTTTAAACGCCTTAAAAACTATATAAATTCTAAGAACTTGTTTTTTACTTATTTATTTATTTATTTTGTGTGTGAGTTTTCTGCTAAAAATGTACATAAGGAAACGCTCTATTTTGGATGTATACATTATACAGGGTGTTTATAAAGTCCCGGACCCATTTTGATGTTTAATAACTCATAAAATAATGAAGCTATAAACAAACTTATGGCATTTATTGATGGAATAACATATATATTTTCCTTTTCAGGTTTGAATATCTTTACTTTTGCAAATATCGTCTGCGCGTGTGGTTCATTTCAGATAATTTCATTTTCCAGTCTAAATATCTGTACTTTTCTAAATATCGTCTGCTTATTAATTGCATTTTTCTCGCTTTTGTTTTTGGCAACTATGTATCAACTACGGCAACAACACCCATGAATACCGTGAGGCATAAAGGGATTCCCCAAAGGTTAATGTGTGGTGTGGACTTATGCACGACCGAGTCATTGAGCCTTTCTTTTTTACAGAAAAGACGGTCTCATCAGTCGTATACCTAGACACGTTGGAAAACTTCGTATTTCCACAACTAGAAGAGCTTCAGCCACATGTCTTTTTGCAACAAGATGGTGCACCACCTCATTGGGGTACCATCTTTCGTAGTTCTTTGAATGACCATTTTACAGGAAGATGGATTGGGCGAGGAGGTCCAATTCCTTGGCCACCCAGATCACCTGATATAACGCCGCTGGACCTTTTCCTTTGGGGATTTGTAAAGGACAACGTTTACAGGAGGAGAGTGTCGAACATCAATGACTTAAAAAGACAGAATTACAACCGCAATAGCCTCTGTGGATGCCGACATGCTTGCCGGTACCTGGCGTGAAATTGAATATCGACTTCATATTCTCCATGCGACGAAAGGACCACAGGTGGAAGTTCATTGGGTCATGAAACTTTTTGAGTCTATCTAACCATTTATGTTATTAATTTTAATCTATCTTTATTATTTTATGAGTTAATTAAATATCAAAATGGGTCCGGGACTTTATAAACACCCTGTATTATTAAAATGTTCTCCTATAATATTAAAGTTAAAAAATGTAACAAACATATAAAAACCTGTTGCTAGTTAAATAAAACAGCAAAACAAAACTTAGAAAAACATGACGTTTTCTTGTTAAAGTTTAGAAATATCACAAGTTTTATAAAAGAGCACTGGCATTTAAATAAAAAATAAATTCAAACTAAATTTTGACGCATTTAAAAAATAGGGTGTTATATTGATTTTAAAATGCATAAATCAGCTTAAAAACCAATTTTTTTATGTTTAAAAAAAGAAAAAAAATTACTTTGGAAAATTTTTTTTAAACATTGTTTTTTATTACAAGATATTGAAATCTGTTAGCGTGTGAGGTTTTATTTTAATTAATCCATCATCTTATTATTTCATTATTTGTATTGTTACTTCTGCTTTCCTCGGATCCCACCAGAATACGAATTAGTTAACGAGTACATAAAAAAAGATTTCTTGAAGTTAGGGAGCGAGTCTTGAATGTTAAAAGAAAATCCGCCAAATCAAGGGACAGTTACAAAATCATCAAAATGCTCAGTGTCAACAGTAAACAAAACGATTAATGCTGCAATGTGCATCATCTTTCTAAACGACATATCGCTGAACGTAGAACGCGCTGCAGATTTTTTTATAAGAAATAAATCCGGACAAAAATGAAAAAAATGTTGTCACAATAGATGAATCTTGGGATCCATTTATTGTCATCAATATGGAGTAAAAAGTCTCAAAAAATGGTTCAAAGAATCTAAAGAAAGTTTTTCAAAGGGATTAATGATTGTTACTGGTTTTTCATATAAAGGCAAATTAAAAATAAGGAGAGTGGAGAAAAACATTAAGATCAACTAACTCCACATATTATCAGGATCATATTTTATACCCAATTTTCGAACATGAAATATTCTATCTTCACCTACGGTGCCATCAAGAACTGCATCAAGACAAAGAAAGCAACCACGCGTCAAAATCCACTGTTAGTTTTCAGATAAAAAAGGAACATGGAACGGGTATCAAAGCGATAACCCTTCACTCATACCCATACTAGATCTCCTGCTGTATCACCCATGGACTTTTCCTCTTTTGGACTAGGGGATTGTCCAAACCTTGACCTACAACCCTCCTTGGAGTTTGGATTAAATTACGGTGTAGAAGGATAATCAAGAATAAGGGTTATCAAACTGAAGATTTAAAACACAAAAATTTTAAGCAAAATATTTATGTAAATGTAATTAAAGTCGTTTAAAAAGTGTGCGAACAGCCTCTGTATAAAACAAAGATTAGTGAACTTATTTGTAATGCATCCCTTTTACTTCAGTTACTTGTTATTGAATACACCCTAGCGGACACTACCCCTAAAAAACTAATACGAAATTCATGTAATGCGTATAAAAAGTCTGTATATCCGATACTTACTGTTCCGTCCACAAAGGATTTTCCCTGAAAAACAAAAAAGAATTATAAATAAACGATAGAAATAAATGAAATATTTTAAAATTTCAACTTCAGAAAATAGAAAATTTACTTAGTTACTGCACTTGAAAGAAGGTTAGAAATAATAATGTTACGAATTTTGTATATATGTAAATAATTTTAGTTAAATTATATATGAAATTGAAGTATCTTTAGTGTAATGTAACATGAAAAGCTTGAAAAATTGAAACTCTGCCGGGAAAAAAAAAAAAAAAAAAAGGACAGGGGCAAGTCTGTTCAACATTGAGGTAAATGGTTAGCTCGCTAAACTGGTGAGATACCAGCCCAGCTGGCTAAGGTATTGGCGACTAATTTTTTCCCGCCGAAGCCAAAAGTCGCCAAACTTGGCGACATTTTGGTCCGGCCCCCTGTATAACTGTAATTGAATAATTATAATTGATCGCTAGATGTAACTGTAACCATATCCGGCCCTTACATGGGTCTTGATTTTTCGCCCATCGGTGCAGAAAGACTTAGCGTGTGCAAAACAAGACATCTGTCTTCTGTCTGTCTGTATCGTTTCAAATAAGAAATCGAAACTGAAACACAGAAATAGAAAAAATAGACATATTATAAATTTAACATATTGTAAATCTTTAACCGTATATGTCTTCGAGCAATTTGAAGAAACGGAATGTACTAGAGATTTCTCGGCGGCCGGGAGAAAACTATGTAGGAGTGGAAAGATTATCAGTTCTCAGCTGTTTACTTCAGCCTTGAGTTTGGAATATTGATAGATTTCCGTATGAGCTTTCCTTTTAAATGAGCTTTGCACTCGTTGCGTTTATCGTTCTTAATAGTTTGAAGTGTAACTACTGATTGTACGCTGATACTATGAAGGGTTGAGTATTTTTGTAGGAAGTTCCAGAACTGTAAAAAAGTTTTTTTTGCGAAAATGAATTTTATCAAGCTATCATCGGTTCTGTGTGCATTCAATTCGTTACAAACCCGTACGCACGTAACAATAGAATATGTTGAATTAAGCCTGCAATAACGTTTAAGGAGGATGTTAATAATGTTTAAAGGCAATAATGTTGTTGCCGCTGTGGAATTCAGTCGCCAGGGCGTAGCTGACCTACAATTGTTTAAAAATTTATTTTTAAATGGAGTTAATGGATTGTGCTATTAGGTGTCTCTTATATACATACTACGCATAAACTACTGTATATGTATGGTTTATGTAAAGTAGAAACAGTTTGGATTTTGAAAAATGAAACAGTCGTCTTTCGACTTTTGGTTTCTATAAATTTTTCTCTTGTTTGGAATAAAATTATTATAACTGTGCATTGCATAAAACATAAATATTACTATTATTTACAGTTGTTAAGGAAAGCTTTTTTATAAACTGCTGTATAAATCATTTAAATAAAAATATTTTAATGTTTAATGTAAAGGTTTATTAAACATTTAAAAGTAGAAAAAATTCGACCTCATTCCGAAGCTGATGTAAAAAAGCTCGGTTGGAGAAAAAGTCTGACAAGACTTCTTGATATGCGTTGAACACTGCCATTTGAAATCAACCGTAAGTGGAAAATAAATTTATTAGATGCCTGTATTTAAAATTAGCGAATTTTCCTTTCTTTAGCACTTAAAATTGATTTTAGACTAACTGTCTAAAATAGTTATTATAAAAAAGAAAATATATGTAATGATAATTTCATTGGTCTAGTTTATTATTAATAACAGAGACGAAAAATTGCGATTAATTGCTTAGTTTCTTAATCCATAACAGCAAAACTTAGCTTGAAAGTAAAATTCAGTTTTTCCTAATCAATAATGTACAAATTTAATTTGAAAGAAAAAATAAATATCTTACGTTGTGCAGAAAGGGAATAAAAAATACTTTATTAATTGAAAGATAAAAATACTTTATTTCGGTCAGTGGCAACACATTTGTTTTAAATCGTTGAGTTTTGATTAAATTTTAAAAAACAAATATTTTTTACTTCGCTGACTGGCAACACATTGTCTGAATTTTTTAATCAAAATTTCATTCATAGAAGTTGCCGTTTGTTCACAATACTAGGAACAAACATAGGTATACACATACCTACATTCATTCACACATATAGATTTTTCAATATTTAATGATGATTTCAAGCACTTAGGGATAATTTTGGGCAAAGGTTAGTTTTATCTAAATGTTAAGAATAAAGCAAGTTTGGCTCAAATGCGGTGTTAGCCCACTGCTTGGCGACTGTTTTTGAATGGGCAATAAATGTGCCAACATGGCTAACTCGATCTTTTGATTCCCAGTGAGCTAAAGCACATTTTCAACAACAACGGTATCTAGAGCCATCAAATTATGAATAACGTACGTTTCCACCCGAATATGGGCATCTGAAAGTCCGAATTTGGAATTTGTTTTATTATCTATTTCATATTTTGTAAAACTTCAACAAATTTTTGATTAATAAACTCAACAATTTGAAAGCAAGCAATGGCAACACTGTACGAGAACAAAAATTATTTTCAGCTCGCGAGACTGTGTATCGGAAATTATTAAGATATTTGCTCATTTAAAAATTATTTGACGATATTGCTGTTGAACTGAATTTTATGGTAAGTGCGAAGAACACAATATTTAGTAAATAAAGGTAATACACAAAACGTTAAATAAATGTCCCTTTGGGCCTAATGAAAAATCTGAAAGTTTTTTTAATCTCATTATATATATATATTTTTTAATTTCTTGTTGACAATATTACATATCGTAGTTTTAGATATCGAAAAACCATGGCTTTCACAGCGTTTTTTAATAAGTAGATACGAATAAATTTCTTCGGAAAAGAGCACAAACGTAGCCTTCCAGCCATTGCTTCTTTAAAAGCGCCATTTTGCACAAAAACAAAATTGTCAAGTAGTAGACGATAATCAAGACGCAAGAGAAACACGCCGACGTGGAAAATGAAACAGATCTACGCCGAATACAAGGTTGTCGATTTGCATGTTTTATTTAGCAAACGATAATTTATAATTTCAAAAAGAAACCTGTAGTTAAAAAAATTTCCAAGCAGACGATTTTTTTAGATTTTTTACTTGTTAATTTGAGCAGTTAATTCAGTTGCCGTTTGAATGTTCTTATGTGGTTATCAATCGAGTGGTTTTTTTTTCCCCTGTGTATTTTTGCTGTTTTTCTGCATATATTTCGTTAGATAACCAGTCGCTATGGGTTTATCTGTGATTCTGAGAGAGGTGAGTGAATGTGAATCTACATTTATTACTTTATTGGAAGTGCAAGGGAAATGTGCAGTGACTGAATGTTTTATAACCGTTGGTTTTATTGATACTTTTTTTGTTTATCCGAAATGGGGTGATAATATGCGTTTATGTGAGAGAAAGGGAAGTCAGGGAAGGGTTTGAATTTCGTTGTAAAAAGCAAGGAAAAGCGAATGCGTATGATGTTTGTAGGAGTATAAGGAAAGGTTTATGGTTTAGTCATAGCCATTTGAGTATATATGATATTTTGAGAATTACGAGGTGTTCGTTTTGAAAATGGGGAATGAATCAGTGATTCAAGAAATAAGTGAAAGTGCATGAGCACGCTGTGTGTGTGACTTAGCGTTCCAAATTTGTAGTATTTATTTTCTTACCTTATTTTCTTTCATTGTAAGAAATTAGATTTTTTCTATTTATTAATGTGTAGAATTCTAGTATGCTTACAGAGAATACGGCGTGATTTAGGAATTTAAGAAACAGTGATATCAAAGCTGTGCATGATGATGATATGCAGTAAAAAATATTTTTCTTTTTAATTAATGTAAAGTTTAAAATTTTTAGAAAATAACGAAGATTATCTACTTACTGGTATGTAAGGGATTGTGTCGTTACGTAGCAACAAGATAATTTGTAAAAATGATAAAATTAAAATGTTCCATAATATGAATTTAAATTTAAATAAAATCTTTTTAAAAGATTTTTAAGCTTTAGCTTAAAAATCTTTGAAAATACTAAAGCTGTATGAAATACAAGTAGGAGAGACTGCGACGTTGTTTACAGTTTTAATAATTGGTACACTGTAAAAAAAAATGGGACAGTTCTATACCTCTTGTTCTACTGGGCCGATTGACGAAATTCAACTTGGGTTTTTCATATCTAGAAAGCGCGACTTAGGGTATGTATTAGATTTATATATAGCTTTGCTCTAATATAGGTATTTTGACACAAAATCTGACTTTTTCTGAAATAACATGTCAATGTTTTCCCATATTTATATTCTACGACTGAAATTATGTCAAACTGCCAAGCTTTGTAAAAATCGCACGAGTAATTCTTTAAACATTAGCTCTCAAAATTTTAGCTCCTCCATGTTAATTGAATTTGGCATATATTTATTAATATCTCTTTTATCAAACTTATTTGATTCTTCCTTTCGTATTTCAAAATTTATGTCCATTCCAAATAAAATTTTCCCATTTTTTATGATTTATTTTTAAAATTTGTATTTTTAAATAATTTTTATAAATATTTCGAAAAAAAAATTTGAATTAAAACCTATAAAATTTTTGCCATCATCTTAAAGTAGATGTATTTCTAAGCACACTTGCAAAAAATTTGCATTTATTCAAAATTTCCTAAGATAAATGTTAATTTACGTTTTGGCGCGTTTTGAAATTTGCCGTATTTTTAATAAGTGACAATAACGAAAATGTAGTTTACGCACTCTGTCAAAGTTATTTGAAAGTATGAACGATGACTTTTTTCCGCTCGTCTGCAATGAAAAAAAGAAACCGAAAATAGTTTGTTACAAATTAAGAAGTTCGCCAAGTGAATTATTCTTGGCGCAAACTGAAAAGAATCCGCCAAGGTAAATTTTTAAATTTCTCCATAGATTTCTCATTAAAAATTAAAAAAATTAATATCTAGACATAATTTGAGTCGTAGAATCGAAATATTAAAAAAAAAATTGGTATGCTATTTGAGGAAAAGTCAAATTTTGTGTGAAAATACTAATGTTCGAACAATGCTATATATAAATCTAATACATATCCTAAGTCGCGCTTTCGAGACATGAAAAATGCAACTCGACCCAGTAGAACGGGACGTATAGAACTAACCCCCGTTTTTTAATTTGAAATATAAACAATTTAATTAAATTTATTCCTATATCTATAGAGAATATATTGTGACGTCACAAGCTTAGTTCCACCCATTTATGAACGTCACTTAGCTCCGCCTTCGAAATTTAGTTTATGTAGCGTATTCTGAGCTTTTATTATCTTTTCTTAAAATATTTTTTTTAATTTAAAATTTTTTGTTTAATTATTTGTTTTTTCTTCGATGCCATTTTGTTTACGTTTTTGCGGAGCGTCTCGGGGACGGGGGGTTACAATTCCAGAGACTTTCTACAGAAACCTGCCAAACTGGCGATTTTCAAAAAAAACTCCAAGCAGTGAGTTAAAGCACATTAACACATTTTCACCCCAAGTTTTTTATAACCAGTTGTAAAAAAAAATTCTATAAGCTAACATAAAGAGAATTATTAAGCTTCATACAAAAGGGATGTTTTGTTAACTAAGATTCTTTTTTAACGTGGACAAATACAAACTTTTGAAAAAATAATTAACAAATATGTTATTATACAGTTTAATATTAAAGACACAGAATAAAAAATAGGTTACCATATTTTTAGAATATCATAAAAACTTACGTTGTGTTTCCATTGTCCGCTTCATCTCGTGGAACTAAGAAAAGTGAACAAGTAATAAATTAACCAATAAATAATAATTTTTCTTTTTGTTATCTCACATAAAATAAGAGCAGTAAATGCAATACGAATAACATTTGTAGAGTTTATAAGTATCACGCCAAGTGACAGTTTTTTTTTTTTTTAAATTGAATTAGCTGGAAACAAGAAGAATGTTTAAGAACTGTGACACTTTCCTCTGTTTCGCCAGAAGAAAGTATCACTGCGTACTGCCATGCAGTGGAAACTAATGTATTGGTTGACAATTTTCAGGCCTAATGGAATTGAATTCTTTTCAGAAGTTTATTTATTAGGTCTTAATAAAATATGGCTTGGATCGCCTATGTCTCAGAAACAAATTTCTTGCGAATTATATCTTTATGATCATTAGAATATGAATTTAAAAGTTAGAGCTACATAAAAATTTATTTTAAAACTGAAATAAGAGCTGTAATTTGAGATATAGGTAAAATTTTATGCAAACAAGTTTTTAAAATGAAGTTTTACACATTCTGGAGAGATCTAAAAATACTGCGCAGTATTTTGCTACAGTTTCTTGTTTACGAATGCAAAAAAAGATAACAAATTCTCTAATACAGTTACGTAGAAATATAGATATAAATAGAGACTGTATCCTCAACATCTTACGCGGTTTTACCGTCTGTGCTTGTTAAGTATTTATTCATTTATTTTAATGTAATGTAACACGTTAGCAAACGACATGTTATTAACACAGCTTTTGAGTGGCAACAATATTTAATTTCAGTTTATTGTTATTTTAAAAAGAATATTCTTTCTAATGTTATATATTAGAATGCGAGATTCTCTCGACTTGCCTGGTAGAATTATATGCTGTAAGTAAAATAATCTATATTTGAGAATTTCTGATGTGTAATGTTCCTTTATTAAAACATTTGTGGAGCCTGGGGTTCAAAGGTAAGTAGTTTAATAGCAGAAATATTCGATGCATTTTCGGAATGCATTTTTCACCATGCCTTTAAATCTGCAGTCATTGGTCGTAAATATAAATTTCAGTCATAAAAGTGTTTTAAATGATACAAAAAATCATTTTTTGGCATTTTCAAATGTAAAGCACTCATTTTGTAAAAAATTACGAAACATAACTTTTTATATATTTCTTCGGTCCATATACTTATGTAGTGGCTCACAAAAGCGTTTGTACAATTACGAGTTTCAGTGAAATATTCCTTTATTCATTGTTTTTTTTGAAAATCAATACTTCAAAAATAACAGAAAAGTTACCTCACAAAAGTCTTCGTACGCTTTAAAGAAATCTGCACATATTAGTAAATATTGTAGTATTTCTGTTAGTTAGTATTTTGTAGTATATCCTGCAGTATTTATGACAGCTTTCAAAGGTCTAGCCATAGAGTTAACCAGTTTTTTTTTTGGTAATATCTGCATCAATATGCCTCTGTTCTTCCATCATTACTTTTTTTAGTTCTATTTTTGTTTTAATGTTGTGTTTTGTACTCTAAGCTCTAATTTTTTTTCTCTAAATGTTCTGTTGGGTATAAATCTGGTGACCGAGGTGGGGTTTTCAGATCTTGTGAACAACTATAGACACCCAAAGGCGAATATTGAAGGGCCATGTGCTTAGGATAGTTACTTGATAAAAAATATAGTTTTATCCAGTCCTCACATTTTGGGCGGATAATATTAATTATCTTTTAAAATATTTAATTAAAGAGCATGGTTCATTGTGCCATCAATAAATACTAAATTATTTAATCCTTATGCTGACATGCATCCTCACACTAGAAAATTTCCAGCGCCATGCCTTTACTGTTCCAACCAAGGTTTTGGTACAAATCTCCGCATTTTTTTTCTCCATATAATTATACGCCCATAGGAACCAAATATGTTACATTTGCTTTCATCTTCAAATAAGACATGATTCCAATACGTTTCGGGCTTATTTACCATTGATTTTGAGAAAAAATGCCTATCCTTCTATATTTTTCACTTTAAAAAACTTTTCTTCAAGCACTTTAAAAAACTTTCATCATTCAGCTTACCTAAGCACTCGTCGAACAGTTTTAAATGAAATTGAAGTAGGAAACTTTTCGGTAAATTCTGTAGAAATCTTTACAACACTCAAACGTGGGTTTTCCACAGATTTTCTAATTATAAATCTCTGATTCCTTTGAGTCATGTCGAATCCTCTTTGCCAAACAACGTCTTCTTATTTTATTTTCGACCCGATTTTCTTCACTAGAGCATTTTATCACATATTGCACCGTAGAGTGGGATAAATATTACTAATTTACTAATCGAATTTCCATCCCTATGATAAAAAATTATCAATTTTCGAAAGCTGCTCGTTGCTTCCTTACGAGACATTTTTAAACATTAAATAAAATATAAGAAAGTAAAGAAAGCAAAAAATAAAACTAAACAATTTTTTAAATGTTACCAAAAAGCAAAAATAAAAAAAGTGGTATACGATAATTTTATTTATGGAATATTACGAAAATGTTTCGGTGTACGATCATTTTTGTGGCGTGTTTTATCTATGCCTCCTTACATTTTCAATTTTAGAAAAAGAAAATAAGTCAGTATTAAAAATTAAAAAAAGTTTTGTTTGGTTCAAAATCACATGAAGATGATATGAAAAAATATTGGGCTTTATATTCGAATTCAGTTCGGGAGAGCAATATACAGAGCTTTTTCTGCAAATTCTTAAAGTGTGAGAACTCTTTTGTGAGACACTGTATACGCAATATTTTTTAACACTTTGTTTTAAACACGCAGAAGTGTTCAAATTATAACACAGATTTCTGTTTAAAAAAAAGCTAATTTTATAAAGAGTCTATAGAAATCTTAATAAGGAAGGGTATTACGCTCCAGAACTACAAGTGAGAAAAATACATACATATATATATTAGTTTTATAATAAAAATACAATTTTTTAAAATCTGATACAATCATATCTAGTATTTTCGCGCATTAAGCTGCTGAAAAATATCAGTAAAGACATAAAGTAAGAAATTTAGAACCAATTTTACAAAGACCAAAATTTGAAATTCATAAGTAATAAATTTCATAAAATCCAATAAATGTATAACAAGTATTTAATCAATGTTGAAACTAAAAGTTTTTAAACAAGTAATACCCTAATTAAAAAAAATCAATGAAATTTATAGAAAAGAACATAATAGAAGAGGAATTCAATTAACTTCAATGCTACTTCGTCAGGGGGAGGAACACTGAAATCAATTGAAATCTCTCATCCACAAAATATCTTATTTAAATAGAGAGCAGAATGCTGCTAATTCTGTTAGTTATAACTGCAGTTGATTTATTACAATTGACATTATTTTTAGTGTTAAATAACTAAACTATTCTTGCCATTATTGTACAACATCGATTTGTGATATTAGCATATCTGTTCATAAATTGATAGTTTTTTACCACAACAACTTAAAATACTTACTCAGAGCTTCATGAATTTTGACAGTGTACCTAAAAGATAAAAATAACGATTTTTATTAAGCATATTGTTGCAATGATTTAGAGCCGCTGCATATTTAGTTAAAAACCACAGTATGTACAACGTGCATGAAATTGTTTTCGTACACTATGTTAAATAACTTCCATAAAAGTGTTCTTACAGTCTACTATTTTAAAAGATTATGTAAACAACAAAGTTTTTACTTTGTATTAAGAGAAAACGAATGTCGTTTTGAAAAACATTACCATTTTTTCAAGCAGAGACAGCACACAATCATAGTAATTATGCCAACAAATATAACGACGAGCAAAGCGATGAGAGCGGCAAGAGCAAGATCGAATTCTTCATCCAGAAGATCTACATAAGCTGGCTGTTAGAATTAAAAATAAGGTAAGTTTGACACTTTATTCATATAATGAGACTACATATTAAACAATAATATGTAAATTTTAATTGTTTTATTTTATTAATATGTTTTAATTCACTTAATTGTTAAATTAAACTAATGCTTTTAACACAAGAAATATTACTGATACGGTATTTGAACTAATATTCTTGATCAGGACCGAGAAGAATTTTCACAAAACATGTGAATGCGTGTCAATTTCCGTTAAAAAATTTGCGAAAGTAGCCTTTACTTTCTCTTGAAGGCTTTGACATAACCTAAATAATACTAGTCCTTTCACATAACCAAGTTATTACAATGGCAAATAATAAAATTTTATAATTAAAAAAATTATGTTTATATTTCCAGTTTAATTGTGATGTATATATATAGTAGTACCTCCTAATAAGGAAGAGCTACCGGACCAGACATTTTGTCCCTTAAATACAAGTGCCCCTTCTTCAGGGGATACGTACTAAAAAGGCGTAATTTAATTAGAAATTCAGTTTGTATTACGCTTTAAATAAATGACCTATACATAAGTAACATAGTGACAGGTGTTTATTTTAATTTGAAATTAATGAAAATGAATTATTACTTAAATGAGTTTAATTATTGCATGAATGTATGAAATGAACAATAGAGTTTTGGAAATAATCCGTTACACGGGTTTGTTTTAAGTCTGGGTGCTGCAAGCATTTTTTTCCACGTGGTTGTTAACGCCACTGATAATCTTAAGTCCTTTACTGCTATAAGGTATTTCTCCCGCCTTCTTTGCATGCCTTCGTGGTGTAGTGGTCAGCACCCTCGGCACATATTCGAGAGGTCTGTGGTTCGAATTCTGGCGAAGGCATTCCTCATTTTTCATTTCTCCTGCTTTAAAAAAAAAAAAAAAAAAAAAAAAAT
>KK121082.1:98122-185985 GCA_000611955.2 Stegodyphus mimosarum
AAAAATATTATATTCTTAGTACACGTAACACAACATAAACAATACAATACCTACCTATCTTGAAAGTTTTAAATAAGATCTTGTGTTAATTTAATAGGGGTCGATTTTTAGACCTCGTCGACCCCCAAAATCAGTTTTCGTTTATGTCGACCCCTAGGAAACCGTATCGACTACTTTGGGAATCCCCGTTCTAAAAGCTATTGCTTAAAAGTACATTTGATACTTTAGTTCCAGAATAAAAAAAGTTTTTCACTATGAATAAACAATACAAAAAGTAAAAGTAAACAAAAAGTAAAAATTAACCAATTAAAAAAGAAAAATTTGAAAGTTGCACGCTAACAACCAAAAACAAAAGACATGGAAAAAATACAGAGAATGTCAGTAAATGGTAAATTAGCCCAATTCGAGGTTTAACACGGACTTATCAAGGGAAAAGCGTGATAAAATTATATAAAATGATTGATATAGGAAGGAAATGAATATATATGTATATGTTAGGTTATGTTATGTATATGTCATGTTGGGTTAAGAAACAATGATGCAGCTCTGAAAACAGCTCTGAAACTTACGCTTAATAGCTCTGAAAAGTGCAGTTAAAGTAAATTTCCGTGTAGCAGGTTTTGGGCTCTGGGCTCAGCACGGGCGCAATTTTTTACAGAAGAGATAGAGACCAAGGATATGCAGAAACACTGAATTAAACCTGCTAGCGAAAATTTGAGAATATCTAATGTTTTAAAAATGATAAACAATTAATGTTTATTATAAAACAATGCTTTATACAGTTTATACAATTATAAGTTTTATACGGGAAAACAATGTTTTATAATAAAATCAATAAATCATTGCAAAAGTTAATTTAACAAATTTCATAATTTTGTAATATTTAACACCTGTTTTATATCCCTTATTTTACATTATCTATTTCACATTACCTATTTTAAGTCACATCTTTTACATTAACTATTTTACATTACTCTAACACAGGCCTCGACTCGCGGGTCAACGAGCGACCCATTTCATAATTTCAAGGGACCCACTTGAGTTCCGAAATAAAAAGCAAATATAAAACAAGCATTTGAGTAATACACTGGTGAAATAAATTAAGAGAATTTTCATATTTGATCTACGATCTCGATAGATTTTAATAAAATTTGGTATGAACATAGGTTCATATAATACAAACAAAATAAACATTCAACAGTTAGAATAGACACACATGTTCGTGTGTAACACTCGTGGGAGTCTGAAGGTCTGAAACAGCGGTTGCAGAAGACACAAAAGAAATGGGTTAATAAGGGTTATGATTCTCTGCTACAGCCATACAAGACTGGAAATAAGGCAGTTTATCAGTGCCTGTGGCAAAGGGTCCCACTCATTCAGCAACGCTGTTTTCAGTTCCTGGATGGTTCTCGGTGGGGGGGGGAGTTGTGAGCTGCAATTGCCCTCCCCAGAACGTCCCAGACACGCTCTATAGGGTTGAAGTCTGGATACCTGGCTTGTCAATCTATTCGGCGAATATCCTCACTCTCAAGAAATTCATCGAACAAAAGAGCTCTATGTGGCCTCACATTATCGTCCTGTAATATGAATTTGGGGCCCACTGCACCCCAGAAAAGGTGAATATAGGGCTCCAAGACCTCATCCCTGTATCTCAAACAGTCACACAGTCTTTGTCAAAGACGTGGAGAGGTGTGCGGCCATCCAACATGATGCCTGCCCAGACCATTGCACCGCCAATGCCATAATTGTTGATTTCGCGGACATTGGAGGCAGGTAGTGGGTCCCTGGCTCTCTCCATCTGAAAGAGTGACAAGAACCAGTGTTTAGGCTAAAACGGGACTCGTCGGTGAACAGAACGATCGCCCATTGCTCCGTACTCCGATCACTATGCTGCCTGCACCATGCTAATCGGACTCTCCTGTCCGTAGACGTGAGCGGGACGCAAACAAGACTTCAGGTGTTCTAGCAAACAACCCTCTCTTATTCAGTATTTTGGAAACAGTCACCCTTGTTACACGAGTTCCTGTGGCTGCGTACAGGTCGCGAGAGGGCTGAGAAGTTGTAGCCGCTCTGTTACGCCTCGCTAAAATGGACAAATAGCGATCTTCTCTGGCCATCGTAGCTCTTGGACGATCTTGCTCGGGCTTTCTCTCGATGGATCCAGTATCCTGGAACTCTTTCCATGGGTTACACACGACGCTAACGACGCTGGGCGTTAAATTAAACTCTCTGCATATCTGGACTTGCGATTGGTCTGCCTCTAGCTTCCCCACAATTCGCCACCTCATTCCATCATCTAAACGTTGGTGGTTACTCATTTTTCCTGTTCCGATGTGAATTTAACCTATTGCAGCAAGACAACACCAAGAAATTCGCCTAGGTGAGCTAGCGAACGCAATTCGTCTTACTCTCCACGCACTTATAAAGCCTGTTTTTCTGCTGGCTCCGCCTACACACACGTGTATGCTTACTTATTTGCCGTACAAGATTTGCATTTTTATCTAGAAGCAGTGGTTTTTCCTTCAGTTCAGTTCTTTTCATGTAATTCGATAAAATATGCCAATTCTCTTAATTTATTTCACCAGTGTACATAAAAAAGTAAATGAAAAATAAATAATAACAATAGCACTTTTGTTTGAATGCAAAGATGGAGTAACGAACATGCATTTTTATTTAAAAAAATAAAAAAAAATGCCAAATATTTTCATGTATGAAATTAATTTCAATAAGAACAGCAGCAGATTTATTTGTCTTAAGACGACTAACTGTAAGCCAGTCTTGAATAAATTGACATCACAGGTTCAGCTTCAGAGCAGCCATTGATATCGAAATAAAAATAATAAAAGTTCAAGCACATTCGTTTGTTTTTATAATAATTAGAATTATAATTTTCATTTTTATTTTTAAAGTTCAAAGAATATTGTCATTATTTTCTTATTCACCAGGAAAGGGTGTTCTAAAAATGAAAATACCACTGACCCGAAACGTCGTTTTAATACACCCATTTTGGCTGGCGGCTAAAAAAGATTGCCGATGCCTGTTAGATTCTTTCACTTATCTGATTAAATTATGAAACATTTGACCATTTTTTCTCGATATTTTGATCTGGGGATCAATGGAATCGTGTGACCAATTTTACACTTGTTTTCTTATTGAGCAAAAATAAGTAATTTTATGACACACAATTTAAAAATCTGAATTTCGTTTCAGATGTCTTATTAGGTATTCTTAAACTTAAAATGTTAAATCATGTACTTCGTCAGCATTTAAACTTAATTTAAAAGTTATCTGAATTTAACAACATAAATTTCATGTTAATAAAGGGGAAAAAATAACCTTTTTCGTTTCCAGAAATGATGCTGTACAATATTTTGGCATTATCTCCGATATCTTTATCTTCAGCGGTCAACTGCATGACCGACGTCGGAGGAGATACTGGCAAATTAGACACAACAGACGCTTCATACTCTCTTTGAGTGAACATAGGAGGATTGTCGTTTTGGTCTTCCAAAGTGATGTACAGCTATAAAAATTAGAACAAATTCAATGTCATATTGCTCTTAAAGTATCTACATTTCTAGGACATATATTAAGAATTTTGCTTTACATTTTATGCATTAGCATTGCGATATACACCGTGTCCGTAAGAATTGTTATACTCCGCCATTATTTGCGCAACCGTTTGTCCCAGGCACACACTTCCACTTACAAAATGTTTGAAATGGCACAAATATTCATGTTTTAGAACTTTTAAAGAAATAATTTTTTTTAAATTACTAATTGTTTATAAGTTCCCCTGATCGTTATAATTGTATTTAGGAAATTTTTGTACTCGTTATGTAAAATGAAACATAAAAAGTGAGACTACCGCACGACAAAAACTGCCCGAGATATATGATATTAAGTCGAAGATCACACTAAGGGGCCATACACAAACTCAAGAGCGATATATTCGCATTTGTACGTAACTAGAATTAAAATATCAGTTAAGAAAAATGCTTCTGATAGTAATAGATTAATTGAATCGGAATTCTATGCCTATTATTGAGAAATTATATTTTTCAATATAATTTTCTCTAAATAAAGATTTTTATTTACGTACAGATCGTACGTGCAGACGTCACGAAAAATTCTCTTCTGAATCCATTTTACAATCTGTTTTGGAAAAAATAGTCCTTCATTTTGCCCGTACGTACAGAACGCAAGAGTTGGACCCCCGTCCTGGGGCTGCCTTTCGGGGTGAGCTGTCCAAGCTCCTGAGACCCCCTCGCCGACGACGCAGACCCCACAGTCCCGGCCCGGCCCTATGAAAGGCAATAGGACACGTAGTCCCCGTATCGAAACTATGAGGGCCAAATCCCCGACGACAAGGTCGGTGATGTCCGTTCTAGCTCCACACACAGCCAAAGGAACGGACACGACAGTACCAGTACGGTCCCTGCCAAGCCTGAACCAACCTGAGAATAAACTCGGGCTCTAGTCCTGTGAAGACAACTTATATGCCCCCGTGGTTGAGACTGCCTAAGTACAGATCCTAGCCAGTACTTCAAAAAAATTATTCAAATGTATTGGAGAGCGATTAAGATGGATATTTTCGGTGAAATATGATACCCGAAATTTTCGCGATTACAGCACTTCCTTTACTTCGTAGAAGGAAGTAAAAATAGTGACGTCTGGGAACGGGGTAATATGTAAGGTATTTCCTCTTCTAATACCGCCTGCCTTCGTAATATGTTAGGAAAACACACCCAGTTATCAGATGGAAGGTCCAGATTTCGATTCCTGGCTACGGCATTCTGCATTTTTCCTGTTCCCTGCTTCGGAAAACCTATTGACTCTTCGTGTCTAGTACATGGAGTTACAACTGAATGTGGGGATCAGAAACAGGACTTTATTTTAAAAAGTTGCTGCTTATACCATAAGTTCTTACATATAAAGTCGTAAGCTTACAGTTTATCTACGTAACATATCAGCAAATGCAACTGTTTGCTGGCAGAAAAGCTAATGCAGCGATTTTTCAAACCATCACCTTTACCCGTGAAATAATTATTACTGATAGTGACAGTTTTTAACCTTCTTTGTCTCTATATTTTAACAGTGGTCTTGAAAATTAGTTGACTCACGGAACCCTTATAAATATTAAGTTTTTCTGGGGAACCCTATCTCTCCCTTAAAAAAATACATCTTAAAATAATATTTAAAGCAGATCAATATGCTGCAGGCACTTAAAGTAAAGATAATTAAAGAAAAATATAGCATTTTTTATTTAAAAAAAATCTGATATAAAATTAGTGTAATTTATTCATTAATAGCATTTACTCTTCCCGCAGGTGCGATCTACCCTTGCATTATATTTAGTTGATAGGGGTGTACTTGTTTTACATAAACTCTCGCAATTTAGCTCTATTGTTATTATCTGCAATCGCATTTCATATTCTGCGTTTGTAATTTGCATATTTTTTATTGCCACATACATCTAGAATGATTTTTCAGTTAAATGCGTTGTTCCGTGTGACATTAAAATGCTTATATCTGTGTGAGAAACTTCTAATTGTTCTGCATATGCCAAAAACCAAGAATTTAGGCCCTGCTCCTGATAAAATTTAGATTTTTAACTTCGAATCTGTTGGTATGTGAATAATTTGTTTCCTTTCTTTCATTGGCAAACCTTCAGATTTATCATAGTACTGGAACAGATATTTGATCAAGTTATACGTAGTTTTTCCTTCTGGGAAATATTTTCTTGAAGTTTTCAACTGGAAAAGGTGCCCCATCGGATAATATTTAAACCTGCCATCTTAATTCAGTTCATTCATCATCATTAGAAAACTGTTTAGTTTTGCAAAGTACAGAACTTCCTTCTCTTTCACATATGATGACCTTATGTTAAATTTTAAAACTAATCTTAACTAAATGTATCTAAATGTTTTTCAATTAATAAAATCATTATACTACTACTACTATTCGCACTAGTCAACTATTCTGAGTGCTTTATGATTTTCTTTTTGAATTTTTGACTCTCGGAACCCTGAGGTTTGACTCGCGTATCCCCGGGATTCCGCGGAACACAGTTTGAAGACCATTGCATTTCAGTATCCAAAAAGTGCTGCGTTTGTGAAGAAGATAGGAGTCTGAATGCGAGGAGTCTTCGAAAATCAACTATGCCGATAGTAGAAAATAGGATTTTCCGTTAACTAGCTGAACGTGCTGAGCTCTGCATTACGAAGGAGGATACCTCAATTTCTTATAATGCCTAAAATCTAAAAGTTACCGAGGAAAGCGAGGCGATACAGAATCCATCAATTCAATTCGAGTGACAATTTACCGGCCCGTTTTAATTCGTGGGTTAGATATAGAAAGGAAGAGGTTTTTAAGTGATAAATGATAAGTGATGTAGACAAGAGGCTCTCGAAAATCAGCCATTTTTTACTTCCTTGTACGAAGCAAAGGAAGTGCTGTCATCGTGTAAAATTTCGGGTGTCATATTTCAACGAAAATACCAATTGATCGCTCTAGAACCCCATTTGAAAGAATTTTTTTTTCTCGGAACATCTGTACCTATGGACAGAAAAAAGTACTCCTTTTTCCAAAACGGTGTGTACAATGGATTTAAAATGCCTCAGTTTTTTTTATTCTTGTATGTTGGAAAACTACGCATTTTTCCCCCTTTGAAAATGATTGAATTATGCTGTGCTTATATTCTGGTTAAGGTTTTTATGTCTTTAGTTAATCTGCATGCAGTAGTTGTAGAATATCAACAATTTAAATTATCAACAATTTAAATGTTTAAGTAGCGGTAGGCCTAACGAGGCCACCATCTTTTTTACATTTGAGATTCGTAGTAGAATAGTGAATTAAGTAAGTTGGTGGACTAAGTTAAATGTTTCTGCCCTGTCGGACCAAAAGTTAACTTTCAGTGTTGTGCACCGAAAATTTGATCTTCCTGCCCGTTAGCGGAATTTCATGTTTTTGAGTACAAACTCTAATTTTAATTGTAAAAATTGTTTTTTAACTGTTTTTAACTGCATTTGGTGTTTTAAGTTTTCCTGTATTTTGCAATTTTTAATGAAAATGTTTGGAATTTTATTTATTTTGCCTTAACGCAGTTTGAGAAATGAATCGATTGAATGAGAAATATATCTCTAATGAAGTTTGAGAAACTAAGGTAAAATGAAGTGCAGCAAAAAATGTGTATAATGTACCGTACAAAGAAGTTGTGTGGTGTCCACATCAGACAATATTTTGTCAGGGTTCTAACACGGGAGTTCCGAACAACTGGCTCGGTTTTGTTGTAACAGTCTTCCTGACCTGAGCATAATATGATCGGTATATAATGGACGAATTTCTTTGGGCCACGAATTCACCATTGCGGAAAGTGATAAGGTTGCTCTTGTCTTTAACACTTTATAGGTTACAGTATGAGTTACTGACTCGTCATCAGGAGAAGACTATACCTTTGTTCTCTGTGTTGAGATCATGACTCGAAAATATATTTGCTGCCACTTATGATTTCTACGAAGATTGGTCCAAAAATAATGTATCTTAAGATCTTATCTATCATAAGACACTGTAGTTCGGTAATGGTAAGCACCAGATAAAATAAACTTCGTAGGTACAAGCATTTGCCCTTTCCCACTCAATTACACTTAATTTTTGTTTCACGTTGTTGCAATTAAACCTCCACTGATGATCAGAGTGACACCTTGATCACCTTACAGCGTACCTTTTTGTTAATTTAAACAGTTATTATGATTTAGATCTTTACTGTCGCTTCTCCCTTCCGTTTCTCTACCAAAATGAGAATTAATATAAAATTTGACTTGTTTTGGTAACAGAAACTATTATCAAATTCCTAACAGACGTTATCGCTATGTCTGGACAGAACAACAGAATCTTTAGAAGGTTTTAAAATAAAACCTTTTTATTAAATTAGAATTGGAACATAAATGCACGACTCGTGCTTGCAAATTAGACAACCACTTGCGGCGATGTAACAAGGCTGGTGCTTTGAAGATTTCCCAGTCAGATATGATTTGCACTTATACTAAGGTGTTCTCCGAGTACAAGAAATCACAGAATGGCAGTCTACAGAAATCTACAAAATTTTCATATTGTACTGAAGATACATTTTCAATTTCTTAGCTGATGTAACGTAATGTGCAATTTTGCATTATTACTTATATAGTAAGAGTTTCTGGAATGTTCCTCTAGTACATAACTGGTACTTGAGCGTTCACCCTGGTGGTGCCCTACTTTTTGGGGACTACAGAAGCCAGCAGACTTGCGTATCACGTTTTGCCAGGGGACACTTTAGTAGTCTGTCTTATGATCAAGGCCAGAAAGTTTTTAAGACCTGCACCAAAGTATAAACTGCTTAGGCATCACCTGATCATATTTTATTTTGCCTTGGTTTCACATTGGATGAGGCCTCTTAAGGCCTCATCCAATGATAAACTGTGTGAAACCTTTTTACACTTTTTACTCTCATCCAATGTGAAACCTTTTTACACTTTTTGGAGGTATATGGACTCATGGATTTGGTCTAATCGGATTAGACCACTTCAGGGATTAGAAACAACATCAATAGCTTCACAGGGTTTTAACGTGATAATTGCAACATCCACAACCTGTCACAACAGAAGACAAAACATCAGTCATTGAGAAACTCATCCTCCCCACGAGACGATCAAATCCAATGAGTGAGATGCAGAAGAACTTGTCCTCTCTGGGTTATACGACTCTTGATTAAAGATATGATACCAACCAGAGAAAAACCAACGTGTTGATCCTCTGCAAAATTTCTCTGGGGGTTGCCCAAATGCTTTCATGGAATTATTACATGCGATAAAACGCGGCTATTTCATTTTGAACCTGAGATCAAAAGACAGTCGATGGAATAGGCGCGCATGTGTGTCATGGTTTGGTTTACAAAGATGGCTGACGTGCAGTAAAGGAAATCATTGAATGACCAATTATGGATCACACATTGAGTGACATTTCGAAAGGACCAAAGCTTGTATCTACAAAATTTCATTTTTCTTGTGCTTACTATTACCAATCTACAGTAATTTGCGTGTTACGTTTTGATCAGCTTTTGTATGTGAAATTTTATTAAAGCTTAATATTTTTATATTATACAACAGTTCCTTCTCGACAAATTAATATAGGTTATCACAATTACATTTGGTTTGTGAGATTAGCAGCAAAGTGCTGGTGAACAATAAACATGATTATAAAAGAACAGAGTGCAAGGAATTTAAAAACACATGTATCATAGTTACCGGAACAGAGATGGCTCTGCGAGTGTCTACGTCTTGACCTTGATCCGTGGCCACAACTTGCAAAGTTATCGAAGGTGTTGTCTCACGATCCAAGTTAGCCGCAGCAGCAACTCTTATTATTCCCTGTAGATTAACAATAATTATCATAAATTTGTCAAGATTTTTTTTTGCACTGAAAATACGTAGGAATTATTCAAAGAAGATTAGATGCTCAATAGTCTACCTTTATTACTAAACGTTTGCTTTATGTGAAATCCTTTATGAAAATTGTTCATAGAGGAATATGCAATTCTCCAGAAAATCTGGCAGAACTTTGCAGGTAATCTTATACAAATCTTCTCTATAAAATTCTACAAAAATTTTATAAAGCTTTCATAGAACTCAGTTCTATAAAAATGTTGCTTTGCAAAATTATATAGAAATTTTACAAAGTCTTTATAGCATGGCAGTCTGCAGAAATCTACAAAAATTTCAGATTGTAGTGAAGACAAATTTTTAATTTCTAAAAATGTAACGTCGTGCAATTTTTGGTACAGTGTTACTTATATAATACAAAAATTAAATTTTCTAAAAGCGTAAAATCAATTTAAACCATAAAATTAGTTTAAAGATTAAATTTTTGCTGCTAATTATAAAACTTTAATTCCTGAAATTAATGCTTTCATTTATTGCATATGTACCCCTGATAAGAGATATGGTTTTTAATTTCAATTAAATTTTACCATTATTTAAAATACATTTATTTTTGTTTAAATATTTTTTGAAATAAAAACGATACTGAAAGTTTACTGAAAGGGGGAAAATCATATTTGTTGAAAATCTTTCATTCTCACCCCTCTCCCTCCATGTCATAGATAATTTCAAAATTTTGGTTAATAAATTCTATCAAAAATTAAAATTAATATTCATTCTTTTTAATACCCCCAAAAAATTTCGTTCATTTTAATAAGGCTTTTAAATACTAAAAGCTATAGAATCGTTTGCAGAAAATTAAAGTAAGTCCAATTTTCTAGAAACTGAATCTGATATTTTAAGTAGATATTAAAGTAGATATACTTCTGATTCTGATTCTATGTACATTATATAAGATTCTATATGTATAATGTTTAGAAACTTGAAATTTTTATGGAATATAAAATTTTTATAGACTTTTAAATACTCAAAAGCTTTTACAGACTCATTAGCAGAAAATTAAAGAAAGTAAACTTGTTTAGAGTTCTTCAGAATTAAAGCGCAGTTTTCTATAAATTAGGATGTAATATTTTCAGTAGAATTCCGTTTGTCTGTTCTATGCACATTGTATAAGATTCTATATATATAACGTTTAGAAACTTAAAATTTTTATAAATATCTCTATAAAATCCCTCAATATAGTAACTCTATAGAATCTATATCTCAAATTTTATAAAATTCCGTAATAGATTTCTGATTTACCTTATAGAAATTAGTCATCCCACATTTCTATAAACAATTCTATAAGCATCCCAATATCTGAAGAATTCTAAGGAAGTTTAAACTGGATTTTTTACTGAATTCTGTAAGTTATTATCGTAAAAGATGATCTGTTAATGTAACATGCAATATGGTTCTTCAACTATAAACAGCTTTAAACAATTTCATTTCTCTGTGATTTTATGCACTGGATTCACTGTACAAGGTCTGGCTAAAAGGTTTAAAGCCTGATTGAATATCAACTGTTTGAATAGCGCTATGGGCTTGCAACAAACAGAACTATGTAGTAAAAAACATTTCGATTCTAATCTGTTAATCGCATTAATTTGAGTTGAGTTAATTAAGATACAATAACACGCCGAACAAATATTAATTTGGAAATCAAACAACAAAAATCAGCGTTATGTTTTCAATTTTTCACAGGACTAGTTTCGATAGTTTTACCATATCATCATCCTCAGCTGCAACATTGTTGATCCGAAAATCACACTTTTAATTTTTCTGCTGCCAAAATTTTTCAAAAAACATCTTCCATTGGTGAACTGGATTTTCTAGAGGCATTCACATTCAAAAAAATCTTTCTGTTCTAGTTAAAGACACTAATTCCAATCCATCTTTGCCTTCAGCCTTTAAAGAAATTATGTTTCAGTTCTGGTTTCATCAACAGATGGCGCCAGTAGTTTGTCTCCTGTCCAGGCTGTCTTATCTAATCATTATATCTTATTTCGTTCATTTGCGCTTTTGCAGCTGAGGATGATGGTTCGGTAAAACCATCGAAACTAGTCCTTTGAAAATTTAACGCTGATTTTTGTTATTTGACTTCTAAATTAATATTAGTTGAGTTGTTAAGGAGAGAATTATCATTTGGTGTTTGAATGTGATTTGTGTTTATAATGGAATCGTATTTGGAAGAGAGATGTGTGATAAAGTTTTGCTTTAAAAGGAACAAAAATTGCTAGTGAAACTTATTAAATGACGCAGAACGTTCGCGGTGAAGAGTTTTTGTCGCATTCTAACGCGTTTTTGTGGTCTGGTAGGTTTCGAGATGGACGTAAAAGATGACGAAGGAACGGGACACCCTCGTACAAGCCGAACTGGTCTGAACATCTAAGTTGTTCGTGCTGCCTTAAATCAAGACCGTCGATTAACGATTAAAATGCTTGCAGAACATTTAAACATCGATAAAGAAATTATTCGTACATGGATTGATGCGGATTTGGGGAAAAGGAAATTGTGTGCACGTTTTGTTCCGCATTCATCAACAACAGAATAAAAGGATGATCCAAGGACGTCTTTACAGGATCTTCTTGAATGCAAAATCGCGATCCAGACTTGAAAAAAAATTTCTCACAGATGATGAATCGTGGCGCTTCGCCTACGATCTGGAAACGAAGAAATAGAGTGCAGAGGGGGATGGATAAAACTCGCTAGAAAAGAAAGAAAAAGAAAGACAGTTTATTAAAATCCAGGCTGAATACAATGTTAGAGGCTTTTCTTACTGAAGAGGATTGATTCATTAATAATTCATTCCTGAAGGGAAAACAATGAATGTGATGTTTTACATGAGTATATTGGATCGGCTACTGAAATGCATCGCACGTTGGCGTCCGGATTTTCATGTAAACAAAAATTGGTTCTTGCTGCACGATAACGCGCAATCCCACAATGCAGCCATTATTCGTGCGTTTTGGGAAAAAAAAAGTAATTGTGCTGCACCTCTCCCTATTTCCCGGACTTACAACCACCACATTACTTTTTTTCTTCTAAAACTGAAATTAAAGCTGAAAGGCCATTCGACAATATCAAGAGATCCAAAAAAACGTTACGAGGGATCTAAGAGGCATTCCAGCAGAGGACCTCCAATACGCTATGGAACGGCTTGCAGATAGCGCCAAAGGGTGTGTAACTTCACAAGGCTTATATGTAGAAAAATTGGTAAACAAGATTTTTTATTGCACTCATTTCGTTTTTATATGCTTTGCTCAAAAACCTTTTAGCTATAATGTGTACATCTTTCTGCTACGAAATAAAATAAAATGTGATTAAAATATTAAAAATTAATAATTTAAAATATTAATAATTTATTTATAAAACAATAAAAAACTAGTGGTATACATAGTGTATTGGTAAATTAGTTTAAAAGTGAAGCATTAAAGTTTCACAGTTAATGAAACTGCTTGCCGATGACATACCTTCTGATCGATTGTGAAATCATGACTCCTTTCGCCAAGTAAGGAGTATTTAATGATTCCAAAGTCTCCCACGTCAGCATCCACCGCCTGTACAGCGACCACACTGGTTCCCTGAGGAGAATTTTCTGGTACTTTTGCGTGGTAAGAGCTCTGCATTGGGAAGAATATTCAAATGAAAGAAATGAAAATGCAGTACGAAAGTAAAAATAAGAAATGCTTTCATGAGAATTACAAACCTTGTCGAACATAGGATCGTTATCGTTGATGTTGATTACCTTAGCTGTGACTATGGCAGTAGCTGACATTTGTGGAATACCTGTGTCATAAACAACAACCTTGAAAACCACCTCTTGGATACTTTCGTAATCAACACGGCTCTTTACACTTATTACACCTGAAACAAAAATTTGAATGTTAAATGCAGAGGCGATTAAACCAGAACTACAACCATATTACTGAAGGTAATAAAATTTCGTAATTAAAAATTTAAATTTCGTGTAAATTTCGTAATTAATTTCATACGAAAGACCTAAAACAAGGCTATAAATGAAATTATATGTAACTAAATAACAGACGTTTATAAATCATTCCAAATAGTAAAATGCTGTATTCGAAGAAGCCGCACAGGCTGTAAAGTGGTTAGTGGCTCTGGTTCCAGCACTAAAAGAGCCCGGTTTGAATCCCGAAGGCATGGATGTAATTTGTCCGTCCCTTCATAGGAGGCCCAACCAGTAGGTGCCTCCATCATAAAGAGACTAAAGTTTTGAATTAACCCTTAAGCAAAATGAGCAAGTGTTTAAGCTATCAAGGAAGAGACACTACAAAAAGGTATTTAGAGTTTCAAATAAAGGGAGCGGCACTAAAATTCTCATAGCTGCTGTTACCATGAGCTAAGATCGAGACAGAAGGAACTGGAAAAAACAGACTTTGTACTGTAAATATATCTGAGGACATCAAAATCTTTTAATGGCTAAGAGCATCTAAAAGTCTTAATTTGGAACCGGGCATTAGAGTCATTATTCGTTCAAAATACAGCTATTATTTGTTTAAATCAACAAAAATTAAGCATTGAGTAACAGAAATCGCTTAAGTTAATCAAGGAACCTAGTAAATATTGCTATACATTTACGAGTTTGAACTGGAAATTACTGTAGCGGCTGCAGTTAAAATCTCCATAAAGCATTTAATGGAGTATCAACGGACAAGAGATTCTCTCGCCCGTTGGCTTGCAAAACTTCGCTCTGGAGATTTAAAGCCTACAAAGCGAAGTGTTATCTTTCCTGCATTAATTCGAATGAATTAAATAGTTTAACTGAATAAGTCTACGAGAAACTACATGAAATATCAGCCAGACCGTAAATGCACACCTTTCAACTGTTTCAATAAAGGAAAAAGAAAAGAAACTTAAGAGGATTTTTCACGGATGAAAACAAAGTTTGGAAATGTCTTCTTATCACTTAAGATGCAAAGGAGAAAGTTCCTATAATGAACTATGGATGAGAAGCAGATATTAAATTTCATGCAATGAACTGTGATTACTGCTGAGAAGTGGACACTAAGATTTCTGAAAGCATTATAACTGTGGATGAGAAGTGGACATTAAGGTTCATGCAAATTGATAAGTGGTATAAGTAAGATGTAGCTGAAAGCGGACACTGAGGTTCCTGCAAGAATTGCGACTAGATGAGAAATGGACATTAAGGTCCCTGCAAGGAATTGTGATTATGGATGAGAAAGTCCCTTCAAATAAATATGACTCTCAATGACAAATGAACATTAAAGTGCATTCAACAAGTTGTGACCGTGGATGAAAAACGGACATTAAGTTTCCTTCAACGAATTCTCACGAATTTTATGTTTCACGTAGTCACTGATGAAAACAAAGCACGGGGTTTGGAAATGCCTTCTCTTTCAAGAAGTGCAGGTGAAAGTTTCTACAGTGAACTGTGACTATGGATGAGAAGCAGACATTAAGTTTCACGCAACGAATTGTCATTGTGGGTGAGAAGTGGACATTAAGGTAACTGCAAGAATTGTGACTATAGATGAAAAGTGGGTACTAAGTTTCCCGTCATGAATTCAGACTACGAATGAGGATTTCATATTAAGATTCTTGCAATGAATTGTAACTGCTGACATCAAAGTTTATACAATGAATTGTGACTGTGTATGAGAAGTGATATTCTACAACAATTTCATCACGTTCGTTGCAGTGAGTGGGAGTCGAAGATGCCTTAGGAAGGACAACAAAGACATCTTTGCATCCAAAGATGTTATTTACTGCATAAGGCTCTTTGCTGGTGTTATTCACTATTCATCTCTTCCTCTATGTAAAACTAATAAATGCAGCTCAATATTGTACAGGTATCAGATTCTGCCTTATAAGCAACCAGCATTTGTGAATTGATATGGAGTTATTGTCTCAGGATAATGCCTGACTATACGCAGTGTCAACCAACAGCAGCATATAAAGAATCTGGGATGTGAAATTATGCTTTATCCCCAACACTTATCTGGCATTTTCCGAACAGATAACAGTTTTTTTTTGGGGCAGTTGAGCCATTTTGTTTCCAATAAATGCTTTGCCAATGGCGAATCAGTTTAACAGGCAACGGAAAATTTCATGTTTCCAAGACACTGATTTTTACTTCCTTGTACGAAATATTGCAATCGTGAAAAATTTCGGGTATCATATTTTAACAAAAATATCTATTTCAGCAGCTCTCGAAACCATTTGAACGATGTTTCTGCATGACATCTGTAAGAACAGAATAAAGGACTGTTTTTTCCAAAAACGATTGTAAAATAGATTTAAAGTGGATTCAGAAGAGATTTTTTCTTGAGGTCGGTACGTACATACGTATGTGTCTCGCATGACTTAAGAACGAGTAGCCTTAGATGTTGAAATTTTGTATGTGGGACTGCTATAACATGTAGTTGTGCACCTTTCGGTTTCGTTGCAATCGGCTGAACCAGTGATATATATATATTCCCACTCTGTTGCCTGGCTCGATGAGCTTGTTTTTATTCTCATATATTGGTAAATCGTGCATTTCTTTCTTTAAAATCATTGAATAATGTAGTTTTATGTTTCGGTTAAGGATTTTTTGTCTTTAGTCAGTTTCTGCACCTTGAATGTCTTTTTTGCCAAAAGCGAACTTTCAATTTTGTGCATCGGAAAATCTGCCCACTGGCCGAATTTCTTGTTTTTGCTCAGAAACTCTAATTTTAGATGTAAAAATTGTTTCTTTAACTCTTTTAACTGTGTTGAGTGTTTTTAGTAAATGTACGCCAAATAAAAGGTTGTTTCAGCGAATTTGATTCTTTTAACTGTATTTGGATTTTATGTTTTTCACTATTTTGCAATTTTTAACGAAGATGTTTTGAATTTTTATGTACTTTTGCTTCACCTTGAAGTGAGAATCGAATTAATTGAATGAGAAATATATTTCTAATGATATTCGAGGAAATAAATTTAAATGAAATGCAGCAAAAAATTTCTATAGTTTAATACGCCAGACAAAGAAGTTATGCGGCCACAGATTTTTATTTATGTAGTATAAATAATCTTGCCACACGATGGCTGCAATGCATTGATACTGCTGGAGATTACTTTAATTAAAGAAGCATTTCCTTCTTTTTGTTCTCTTGTTTTCCAATTTCTTAAAAACAGCCATTCCATTTAGAGCAGGTTAATATTTTGCTAACTGCATCTTCTTTCATTTAAAAAGCTTCGAGATATACTACTTTAAGGGTTGTTTAAAAACTTACCAGAGACATTATCAATGTGAAAGTACTCATTCTCTGGCTCAATCCTGTACTCTGCGATGTTAGAATCAGGGTCAGTTGCAATAAGAGTGGCAACTACGCTTCCCTTCGGTTGCTCTTCCATGGCGTTCACATGAACTTCCGGTGTCTCGGGAGTCCATGGTCTTGGGAAAGATGGAGGATAATCATTAAGATCGATGATAGTCACCACCAGAGTACCTAATAAGTAATATTATTAAATTATATTGATATAATTTTAATAATTAATGCTAAAAATATTTGCGATCAGAAAAAGTTGTTTTTAATTTTTATATTATATAATATTAACAAATTAATAGAATGTGGAAGAACAACAATGGTTTTAAATGCTTTACGCTGGGACGAAAAAAATACTGAAGCAAATTAAGAACATCCGTGTTACTGAATCTATATTTAAATGCATAAAACAAATTTTTTTCACAAAGCTCTTGAAATTCTTTAAGAGATAATAATAATGTTTTTCAAAAATGAAAGAAAAACAGTTTATTTCTAAAAGGTTATATATTAAGATAAAAATATGCAACTATAAATTATACTTTGAATTAACAATAGCCCTCTTAATTCCTCTTTTTAATTTGGGTACTTCCCCTCTCTACTTTAAAAACAGTAATAACTTTTTCTAAAGTACATCTTTCAAAATTAATCCGGTTATGCAATCATGTCTGCAGTGCGATGAAATCGCATCTAATCAGTTTAAATAAATTTCTATTATAAATAGTACTGCAACTATTTGCTCATTACTTTTTTCCCTGCTTTGCTTGATGCTAGGCGCTCCCCAGCGCTCCGCTTTGTTTCATAGTTAAGCTGTAAACTTCTATCATATAAAAACGCACCTCTAATGATGACGTGTAATAGAAAACAATATTTGTTCTAAGAATTAAGTTATCAAGAAATAAATTTCAAACTACGGCTACGTCTGTCTGCAAGTGCCATCCTTCTTAATCTCAAATAAGATTAAGCCATCCTTTAACTACGCATAAAGTCTCTCCAAATTATTACCAAAGCAAAGAATCATAGTCAATCTATTGTAATTATTCTCCAATTCTGATATAACTGATAATCATGAGATATAAAATATGAAAGATACCGCTTAACTTTAATTTAGCAATGGTCCTTTTAATTTGGCTACGTTTCCTTCCTGTCTTAAAAACTACTAATATATGAATCTAAAGTGCGTCATCTGAAAACTAATTCGCATTATGTCATTTTATGCATCCTGCAGTGCCGTTAGTTCTTGCCCAATCACCGTTCAAAATTTAAGCAAAGAAATCAATTCTATAAATATTTTTTTGTGGAAATGCGCACTTACTTTCCTGCGTTCCTCTCGCTGTGTAAACACGTGCTGCTCATTTCTCTGCTTCATCTCTTGTGCAAAGACGTGACAAGTTACTGGGGGATGGTAAATTAATAAAATTATGGGATGCTTATCGAATCCACAATGATGATGCGTGATTAATAATCTGTACCGCAAGAATTAAATGAACAGAAATAGGCTGTGTCTTGCTATGTTTAAACACAATTCCTAGTTTGTCTTCGTTATGCATCTCAGGTATCTATGCAGTTCTATTATTTTCTATATGCAGTAAAGAATCAAGTTACCTAGAGAATTTAATTCGGCGCACAAAATGCGTACCGTTCAGTCACCTAATAAAATATTTAACATTGCATACTGAATGTTAAAATGCGCTTTCGTTCATGGAAAATCAAGTAGATGTCAGGAGAAGTTAGTATCTAATTCTAATATTTCGCGAGAAAGTAATTAGCAAGAAGGTGAATAACGAACCAGAACAGAAGGTGACAGCTATAATGTTTTTCCAAGAAACGAACAGCTTGGTGGCAACACAAAAACGTTTTCAGGCACGCATTGCTACAACATGGGGTCCCTGCAAACATACCATCACAGACTGTATGAGTAACTAAAAGCAACTGACTCTGTATTGAAGAATAGACGGCAGCCATCAAGTGGTCGCACATCTGGACATGGAACATGTTCCCTTTGGTTTCTGCAAGATACAGCCCGTTTGCACATTGCAAATGTTCTTGATTTCTTGTTTGATATGTTTAATGTGCATGTGTTGTCACATCGATTTCCTGAATATCACGAAATTGGAAAACAGTGATCCCTGCATAGCCCAAATATTAATCCATATGAATGCTTTTTATAGGGTTTTTGAAAACACGTTACACGCAAAGAAACCTGAAAACGTAGCACAACTCGATGCTCTTATCGTACAAATCACAGACCACTGGCTCTGTGCTGGAGAAGAATCGACGCCAATCATCAGGTGTCTACAATGAAACAAGTGCCCTTTGGTTCTGCAACAGAGAGCCCGCACAAATGTTCTCGATTTCCTGTTTGAGTTATTTAATGCACGTGTAATGTCACATCGATTTCCTGAACGTCATGAAATTGGAAAACATGGGTCCCTGCACAACCCGATTATTAATGCATATGAATTCTTTTTATAGGGCTTTTGAAAGATAGGTTATACGCAAAGAAGCCTACAAATGTGCCAAAACTCAACAGTCTTATAATACATTTGTGCGCCCACCAGCGCCCGAGCGGTAAAATCGATAAACACTGGTAGTTCCGACCTGGGTTCGAATTCAGGCGAACCGGTTGTCTACATGGGCGTTTTCGTGGTTTTGGCTAACTGGCTCGTATACACGTGGTAAAATGTCTAATATACACCTTACACGTGGAAGACAGTTTCTTCAGAACGTCTTCCACGAAGGCATTCCGCCGCTTATGCAGATAGCCCTAGTTTGCTTTGCCATAATAAACTAAGTCATACATTTGTGCCATGAAAATTTGGAAGACGCGTGCCAGAGGCCTGCGACGAATGCAAACGTTTGCTTGGAAGAGGCTGTGAAACAAAATAAGCAGATTAAACACTTTACTCAGACATATAATAATATTCATTGTATAAAACTTCAATGACTAATAAATGGGTAATAAACAAAGCAAAGGATATTACATTTCGTGCGCCATTTTGTTGAAAGTACTGATTAATTGTTTGAAGACTTTGCTGCTGAATGTCCTTAAATTTGTAAGTTCCGTTAGTGATTAAACAAATACGGCGGATATTTGTAACTTGCATATTTTTTCAGGGAAAGGAGTGTACAGGAAAGACTATTTCGAATAATAATCTTACCTGTCCCCGTCTGAGGAGGAGTAGCAGTGATATCAGTGACAATTACTGTAAGAGTTACTATAGCGGCCATTTCTCTGTCCAAACGACTGGCAACTTTCACTTTTCCAGTTTCAGGAATCACGTCAAAGAACGACTAGAAGAAGATAGCAGATTCTCATCATTTTGTCATTTAAACAATCCATTTTTTTACAGCACGAAACTATAATGGTTATATAGTTATTATTACAAGATTATCCAGCACAAATGTATATTTATGACATAGAATAGAATATCTCTTAAACTTCAACAACAAGATTTCGCAAATTTTAGATTAAAATATTTCTGGATAATTCAATATTTATTTCTAGAATTTACCTGTTCATATTTTGTGATGTCATTTGTAAAAATTGCATCATATAAATTCGGTCGATCGCATTTTTTTATTTACGCCCACATTTAAATAAATTATAACGAAAATCATACAGATTATTTAAAATTAAAACACATCACAGAATTTTATATGTCAGAAAAACAAAATAAAAAAAAGCAATCTGAATGGTTGCAGATTTTTAACGATTGCCCAAAAGTGTTTGGTAAAGTTGTTTTACGCTCTTTCTGAGCTCGCAGTCTACCACTTTGTTGTTACACTCACTCCCGCTAACCCATTTCCCCCCCTCTTTTTAGCTTTATTATCAAGCACCATTTTCTCCGCACTTAACGCCATATACAGTTTAACAGCAAAATTACAAAAATGTTAAAAGCAGCACAGCAACACATGTTTAGAATTCCCGAAGCAGTGATAAACATTGGCATACCTTTTTTCTTTACTATTGTTTTTGGTCTTTTCTCAGTTCATCATATCAGATTTTCTTACTAAGATGACTTTACAAAACTTCTTTTTGTCTTTCTATTATTAAAGCTTTGGGTGCTAACATTAATTATTAAATATCCCGTTCTTGTGACTTACCGTCCCATAAAATTCTATTCAACAGCAAAGTCACAAAATACTTAAAGAACAGCATATGTTTAGAACTTCCGACAGACAGCCTCGCGCGCTGGATAAAAAATTGTTTTATTCCGCTCGCTTTGAAATCGTTGAGTCTGTTAATCAAAAATTCTTAAATTTTAGAAAAAAATTAAATCGATAATAAAACAAATTCGAAATTCAAAATTCGGGCTTTCAGGTGACCTTGTTCGGGTGGAGGACTATGCTGTTCAAAATTTAATGGCTCTAGGTACCGCTTTTTTTCCCAATGCATGAAACTCGCATACATTCATGCAGATTCTTCATTATTTAATTTCTTTAAATGTAATACAGGGTGATAATATTTGGTGGCAACAATTTAAAAAGTGATACCATGCATTAAAGTGTTTGGATGCAAACCGTTTCGAGACTATATAACAATATTTTAAAAATACACATGCATTATCACACGAAAGTTACGAACTTCTTAGTGACAATGCATATGCATAAAATTTTGAGTACATGCCTGCCTGCAAATCTGTCGCTGCAGTTTCAAAAATTCGCTGTGTATAAGAATGAAGCTTAATAACATCATATACGGACATAAATGAACACTTCTCGCAAATGTTATGTAAATCTGTAATCCTTCATCAGCCTTTTACATTATATTCTTCATCATCTTTTACGTCATCCAATACTTATCAGATTATTTCATCGCTATCTGCAGAAAGTGGGACAGGAACAGAATTGTCTACGTGTATCCAAACTTAACGACGACTCTTATTCATTAATACTAACATTTCCATGAGTATGCAACTAAATCCAAGATGACGGCCACAGGCACTAGACATGTTTTAAAAATTAAAAAACATTTTCGTCGTTCGACTCATGATCTACGAAAATTATCACAAGCCCCAATTTTCGCCAATAGTTATTAAGTAATGTTCTTTAAAGCTTTTCAAGCAAGGGACAACTAAACATTGTTTTTTTAAATATGAATTACTTTTGAAAATCATGCACAGCACCTTCAAAGTTCACATATCGATGAATTAAACGGCACAAGTTATTCATCTTTATATTCTAAACGATTCCTTAGCTCATTGGTCAGATAAGGCTTGCTACATTAGAAGGCAGAAATGTAACACAATTTTTTTCCACATTTAAGCTTTCCGATTGTTGGTCCCTTGCATATTTTAGTCATAATTAAAGCCAGACATATTTAGTTGTGGAGTTTTACTATTTAATTCTAAAGTTCTAACTTAGAACCCCACGAACCCTAACAAGCGAATAATCGCTTAAGTGTGTGAACAAAACACGTAAGACTTAAAGAGGGTTTACAACCCTTTATTTTTCAGTATATTTTACAATCAGTTCCTACTTGGAAATTTACACAAAGCCTCCACTCGGGCTTGAACTTAAAATAATAATAATTGAAACTAAACTAGCTTAACTAAGCCATTTGAAAGGTATAGCCGTAGCTATTAGAAATTTAACTGATTGACCACTAATTAAATCGACGAAGCCAAGCAAGGTCTAAGGTATGGTCGAGCGTAGTAACTATAAGAGGCAAAGGCGTTAGCCAAAGGCAAACGCGCGCTAGTCAGGGAATCAGACTCTCTCTCTCGAAGTCGGTGAAGTATCGACTTAAATAGTACTCTTTCTCACTTGCATTAACTGCGTTACTGAATTTACATTGTGGCAGGAAATTGTAAGCTGAAATTAGAATAAGATAGGAAAGACACAAAACTTAAAATAACTGTTAATAAACTTAGGATAAACCTTACATAGTTATATTCGGTCAGTCATATTTAAAGTGGTCTCTTGCATATTTAAAGTCAGACCCTCCAAAATGCAGCTATTTTGATATTACCGATCAATTGGGGACCTATTAGGAGAGATTTTACTGCATTTGGATCACGATTTTAATTAAAACTTCAGAATTTCTTGTTTACGCTACCAGACACCTAAAATACCAGAAAATTCTTCACATTGTCTATTTCGTGGCATAAATTTCTATATTTTAAAATATCTAGCATAACATTTGATGAGTTATTTTCAGTGCAAGTTGTACTTGCTTAAAAAATCTCATAAAACAAGGATGATTTTAAAAACTGCGCAGTCGTTAGAAGAAAATATTGTAATATTTACATATTTAATCAAAATCTAATGTCAAGAATCTTTTAGAATTTTAGATATCTCGTTTCAGAATAAACAAAAAAATCTGCAGTTTAATATTTCTTTATTTTCAGCTCGAAAGGAACATTAGTCCCCAATCGGATATTAGTCTCGAAACTGCATCTTGCGTCGAAACACTTAAATGCTTTGCATTATTTTTTAAATTGTTGCCACAAATATTATCGCCCTCTATCATATTTAAAGAAATTACTTAGATCGGTACTTAGAACCATCTAATTTTGAATAACGTAGTCCTCCCTCCCCCAACATGGGCACCTGGAAGCACGAATTTTAAATTTTGAATTTGTTTTATTATCTCTTTCACCGTTTGTAAAAATTTAACAAATTTTTTATTAACAACGTCAACTATTTCAAAGTGAGCAGTGGAAACACTGTGTGAAATAGAACACATTTACCTCCAGCGAGCAAGTCTGTTTATCGAAAATTCTAAAGATATCTTTTTAAAATATTTTGTTGTTTTGCCATTGAAACGAATTTTATGTGGCGTAAGTGCCTAGAACGCAATATTTCATAAATATCACGTATAATATTTCATAAAGTAAATTCCCCAAAAGTTAATAATAAAAAAGCAAAGAAAAGTTTTTGTAAAGCCATCTTAGTAAGAAAAGTGAGTACTGATATGATAAACTGAGAAAAGGCTGAAGAAAACGAAAAAGTGTGTACCAACATTTAAAGCTGCATCGAAAATTCTAAACGTTATTAAATTTTTTGCTATTAAATGTTTTGTAATTTTGCTGCTAAATTGTATATGCCATAAGAAAGAAGAAAATGATGCTTAATAATAAAGCTAAAGACACACATGAAAAAAAAAGAGAATTATTAAGAATGAGTGTGACAGCAGACTGGTAAACTGCGAGCTCAGAGAGAGCGTAAAAAGCTTCGACTAATCCTTTTAACCCTTTTGGGGGACCTTTGAAATCTGAAGCTTTTCAGATCTTTTTTTCTTTCTTACGGATTCTAACGGGCAGCAATTATGCATGTGGAACTGGTCAAAACCTACTATTTTAAATAAATTCTAGTAATCCTTTTATTTGAGTTATTTTAAATCCTTTTATTTTAGTGTTTCAGTTGTGACGGACTTTACCAAAAATGCACTGAAATTCATATTGCCATATAGAACAAAAGGAATAAGATAAAAGTGTCATTAAAGCAAGGGATATCTCATTAAACATAACATTTAATTCTTCTTAATAAAACCCCCACTTGCTCAAAATATTTTGCTGCTTTTAATGTATACACTCTAATTAAATGAATGTGATTTCGACGCAAATTATTCATTTTATTGAAGCCTTTTTTATATGGAAAGATATTTCAGTATTACCTTAAATCCTGTGACCACAGATGGCAGCTGCCTTCCATCTTTGTCGGTAGCTGTGATTGGTTCAGAAATGGCATAGACTAAAGATTCGGGACTACTGATATCGGGATCAGCTGCTTTCAAAGTATAGAAGACATGGCCTTCATTTTGATCTGAAATAGGAAAAGAATTACGGTATTTTCACTAAAGTTGTTTTCACTAATAGCGACTGGAACGTAATAGGAAATAGACTGTAGTGAATATGTAAGTTTACATCATTTTTATTTGTAATAGGTAATAATAACGGCAAATGTGGCTTGTGCACTTTGTTAAAATTACTCAAAAAAATAAACAAAGCATCCTTTTTTCTGCTTGTGCACCATGAAACCGAAAGAAAAATAGATTACCATAAATTAAGAATTTT
Source organism: Stegodyphus mimosarum (assembly GCA_000611955.2). Classification (NCBI taxonomy): domain Eukaryota; kingdom Metazoa; phylum Arthropoda; class Arachnida; order Araneae; family Eresidae; genus Stegodyphus; species Stegodyphus mimosarum. The sequence continues at coordinate 122,870 of KK121082.1, forward strand.
GCCAAAGGCATTATTCTTGACGCAAGACAAATTTAAATATAATATATATCTTTAAGACGCTCTTTCGAGACATGAAAAACCCAAATTAAATTACGTTTATTGGCGGAGTAGAACGAGAAATAAAGAAATGTCTCCTTTTTTTTCGGAGGGGGGGGGGAAGTATACATAGGTTGATCGAGCGTAGGAAAACAAGAAAAATAACCAGAACTTAATGATTTCAATGTTCCAAACATGTGAAGTGCTAGAGTTTCAGACATCACTGACTCAATAAATAAAAGTAAAAAAATAAAATAAATAAATAAATCGAATACAAAAGATTGGAATAGAATATGAGCGATATTTAATCAGACTATTACGTAGTTTACGAACGAAGTGCTCAGATGTAAAGAGGTGGGTAAGGCGATTATTCAGTTCTGAACAGCTGTTAATGTCAGTTCTACAGCCATGCTCAAAGCTGAAGGGCTGCAAAATGCATTTGCTTCAGTTTTCTTCAGATTGAAAACTTCATTTCAAGGCCAGCTACTGTCTAATTATGTCAAATTACAAGTTCACTGACAGCTTCAGCCGAGCATGGATTCATCTAAAATCATTGAAGTGTTGAACTGAATCTAATACATCAATAAATGTAAGTCCTTCTTCGTGCCAGTGAAGCTTAAAGGGAAAAAAATAAAAATAAAAAAAAACAGTTTTTGTAAAACAAGTTTTAATTAAAAACGCGTAAAGTAATTAACGGACTAAAAGAATAAAAATAATTTACCACACAATTTCACAGAAAAAAGAGAGAGATTAAAAAATTCTCGTTACAAAATGCATCTACCATTTCATTTCACGAATAATAAAAGCGTACTGCGCCATTTATAAATTTACGAAGACAATGGCTTATATATTTATATGACACTGCAACTCGATTATTCGATTTTGTTAGTTGGGAGCCGAAACTTTTATTGTACGTGATATAAAATTGTAGATGAATTTTATAAAATGAATTATTTGATCTCTTGTTTCTGTTAAGCAGTATGATTAACTATTTTTTTTTCCTTTTAAGTTTTATAATCATTTTATGAATTTTAAATGAAAGTTTATTTTATAAAATCTGTTCTTATTTTCATTGTTTTTAGTGTCCATGTCACATTATAAATCAAATTATTCCAAAGAAAAATAATTTTTCACAATTAATTATGTCTTTTACTTCCAACATTTCTGTTATGTCAGATGGTCCAAAAAAAATAAATAAAGGGTTTTGCCAAAAATCAGAAATGAATAAAAAATCTCATATAAACTTCATCCTTCAAAAAATAATTTTTTTCGCTTTACCGATAGTGCAGATAGTAAAATTCCGAAAGTTTTAATTCATTTGCTAAACAACGATATGAGCGGAAAAAACATTTCGACACTAAATTTTAAAAAAGCTAAATTCACTTTCAAAATAAATCGCTTTACTACACTGCATTATCATCTACAATGGTTTGGTTTAGTTTATCATGGCAAAGCACACTAGGTCTATCTGCCTAAGAGGAGGAATGTCTTCGTGGAGGACATTCTAAGAGAAACCGATCTCATAAACATTACACAAGGGAAAAGCCATGGAAGCGCCCATGCAGCGACCTGTTCGCCTGGAATCGAGCCCAGGTCGTAGCTACTGGTGTTTAGCGCTTTCACCGCTAGGCCACTGGTGGACCCTATCTACACTGAGTGTGCGCGCAAAATTTGAGCGTGATATCTCAGAGAATAGTTTATATATTGTTATACATTTTGTATATAGGCAAATAATTTTAGTGAAATTATATATGATATTGTAGTATCTTATGCACAATGTAACACGAAAAGTTTGAAGACACGAAGCTTTGCCAGAAAAACAAGATTACATGGGCAAGTCTTTTCAACACTGAGGTAAACGGCTATCTCGCTAAACTCGCAAGATATCCCCAAGCTCGCGATCATTTCGGCTAATAACTTTTATCATGTTAATGAACAAAACCATTCCTTTAAAGGAAGTCAAGGAAAGAAAAAAATTGGGAATTCTTGGTAAAAATTTAGAAAAACCAGTTTTTGCACATGGCCAGATGTACCTAATAAAGTATAATAAAAAAACGTGATAACACAGACTTTTCTATTTATTGCAACAACAAATTAGGTTTGGTTTACAAATGATCACCTGGAAATGCTGCTTTACGTAAACTTCGTTGCCATTTAAAACGTGGAATTGGAGGGAGTTTATGTGCTGGTCACATTAGATATTTTAATATTGACACACACGTATGATTAATATTAGCAAAATAACGTTAAAACTAGCTTGTGAGGAACTTCGCAATGATTTTTCCATCTTCAAACGCACATGCACATACAAAATAAATGCGTAGAAAATTATTTAGAACATAATCTGAAAGGTTAACATTTTAAGGGTCGCCCAAATGGATTTGTTAAGGTTTTATATATCCTCACTGACCTCGCAGTCCGCCAGTCTGCTCTTACTCCAGTTAACCCATATTTTCTTTCTTTTGTTCTCACCCCTTATTTTTATTTATTTATTTATTATTTTATTTATTTATTTATTTTTGTCTTTTTAGCTTTATTATTTAGCGTCGTTTTCTTCGCACTTACGCAGTCACAAATTCAACAGCAAAATCAGAAAAATTTTAGAAGCAGCATATGTTTGGAATTCCCGATGCACTATTAAAAACTGACATATATATATATATATATTTGTTTTTTTCTCTGTTCATCATATCAGTAATCAGTTTCCTTAGTTAGGTGGCTTAAAAAAGGTTTTTTTTTTCGTGCGTCTTTTTATTATTAACGTTTTGTGTGTTAACTTTATATATTAGATATCACATTCTTCGCACTTACATTAAATAAACTTGAATTCAACGGCAAATTGCAAAATATTTAAAATCTTCAGATTTCTTGCCAGAGTGTTACAGGTTGATATACGTATTTTTATATTAACTACATTACTTCTTAAAAAACTAGCCGCCTAATATAGTTGGCGGTTATTTTAATTCGCGGCTCGAGAAAATTTTTTTATTATTTTTATTTATGAAAAAAAAACAAGTATATAATGATTTCAATGAATACAGCCAGTGTAACTTGATAAAAATATTAAATATTTTTAATTAGATAGCTCATGATTTTAATGCATATTTATTTAAATCAATGACATAAAAAGGTCGGAAAAAAAATTATGTTCATTGTTTATAAGTCGCTTAGTTTATTTTTCAGTAACTTTTCAGATTAAATTTGAAAATATCTCAAGTTTTGCGGAATGGCAACAAGCTGGCGCGGGGAAGATAAAAGTGTTTTATTTATCTCTGTCGCAACACATTGCTTTCATAAAGCAAAGTTTCTGAATTAAAACTGAAAGATAAATATCTTACATTTTCCCGGATTTTTTACAGTCTCGCACGCTGGAGATAAAAATGTTTTATTTTGAACAGTGTTGTCAATACTTGCTTTCAAACCGCTCAGTTTGTTAATCAAAATTTCGTTACAGCTTTACAAAATATGACATAACTTGTAGAGTCATTAGGGATTTTTAAAGCAAGAGCTGTGAAAAATGTGCAATGTCCTCGCCGGGACTCGACCCCCCTTTTAAAGGGCGACTGGAGATTAGGGAACCCAACTACCAAATCCTGGTGATGAAGAATCATCATCCACCACCTTTGTAGTTCGTGCGCCACCGTAGATTCATTAGGGTTTTTGAAGTAGGAAACACGAAAAATGAGCAATGCCTCGCCGGGTTTAGAACCTGGACCTCTCGAATTGACGCCGAGTGTGCTACCGTTACACCACGAAGGCATGCATTCATTCCAAATTCCAAATTCGAGCTTCGAGGCGCCCATGTTCGGATGGAGGACTACGCTATTATAAATTTGATGTCTCTAGATATTGCAGTTTTTCCAAAATGCGAGAAGCACACATACATACATACAGATACATACGTGCAGATTCAAAGTTTGAAATTCGTTATCAAAACCTTACAACTAAGTATTTAATCAGAAAGCATAAAAGTTTGCTATCGACCAAATAAGTTAAACAAATAAAGCACTTATAAAATATATAACCAAACATATTTTTGACATACCAAAAATCAGACTCAAATGCTCTGTCTTGCAGATTTCTTTGCTCCTGATAAAGAGGTACCTGTACCTGCTTGCCTTCGAAATCGATTGAGATCTTGACTAAAAGTACGCCAAACACAAGGTTGTTGCTTCGCTAATTTTATGTCAAATACTCTATTTACTTCATTTACAATCATAAATATATTTGTATTGATAAGAATCATGTGTCCTTTTATTTATATATTTTTTTTTAAAATCAATATGGGCTTTTATTCATTTGTGCTTTCATCCCTCCGTTATTTGGCCCGTGGACAAATATCGCAGTGGGGTGTTTTTTGGAGGAGAAAACTTTTGTGGTGTGCGCTTTTACCTTTTTAATTAACCACAAAAAGACTTAAGGAGAAAATGTCTCCTTAGTTTTTTTTTTTTATTTAAAGCGTAACTGGTAGGAGGGGAGATATTCGTTAATTCTCGGTGACGAATTATTGTCCATCAACTTACTTCGGGCACCAGTTATAAATTTACTTAGAATTCATTTGAAGTGGTGAAAGATAAGAATCAGCGATGCTGTCCAGGGTTCGAATGCTGCTCCTTCAAATTATCCAATTACATTACGAAGGCACGCGTTAAGGAAGGAAAATTTTTACACATTATTAAAGCGCAGAGTGACCCAATATATTCATTCACCATTGTTTTAAGTTAAAAAAGCTTCGAAATATTCAAAGCATTATTATAAAAATCAGATTAGACACCACGACTTCCTTGTACGACATATTATTATGCACATTTTTTATTGTACTTCATTTAAACTGATTTTCCAGAATTTCGTTAGAGATATATTTCTCATTCGATCACTTCTCACTTCGCGGCAAGAAAAAAATACATTAAAACTCAAAATATCTTTAAAGGTCGTCAAATTAAAAAAAAAAGAAAAAAAAAAGAACCTAAAACGACGTTAAAAATTTCTTTTACAATTAAAATTAGAGTGTAAATTAATTAGAATTAGGCAGAAAGGCAGATTTTCCGCTGCACAAACCTTTTCACTCCACTCGGCAAAAAGACACTGAAGTTGGTGCAGAAACTGACTTAATTCACTATGTTACTAAGTTTCAAATGTAAACAAACGTCGGCGTTGTTAGGTTTAGTGGAACTTAAACAACTTTAAATTGCTGATAATTCTACAACTATTGCATGCAGATTAACTAAAAGCTTTAAAACCTTAACCGGAACATAAGAGCAATAAAATTCAATTAATTTTAAAGCAAAAAAGGCACAATTTAACAATACATAAGAACAAAAACAAAACAAACAAAAAAAAAACGGAGTTCACCGAGCCGAGTAACACAGCGGGTATATATATATATAGACGTCACAAAAAAAAACATTTCTTTTAAATCCATTTTAAATCTATTTCCCAATCCGTTCTGGGAAAAGAGTCCTTTAATCCGTACGTACAGATAAAAACATCGTTCAAATGGAATCGAGAGCGATCAAAATGGATATTTTCGTTGAAATGCGATACTAAATGAAAACCATTCATCCAATTTATTAAAACCAGCGCTGATAAATACTTTGACTCGATTCCATTGTTGAAAATGCATTTTCTGCTTTCAGATAGGAATTTCAGAATTCTGAACAATAAATAAATTTTAAATAAAAATTCCCGTAATTTATCTTTACGTTTAATTTCTAATACATATGAATTAAGTGCGAAAATAATAGCTACCTTCTGTAACTTGTGTACGTTGCGTGGAAGGAGTAAAATACGGCGCCTTATCATTACTGTTGAGAATGTTTACAATTAAGGTTGTCGTTCCAGTTTGCGTGGGACTGCCTCCATCCACAGCTATTATCTGAAAGAAAAAATAAACGTAAAAAAAAAGACTATATGCAGTAATATAAATTTTACTTATTATAGCCCCACTAATGTCGGAGTATTCGAAGACGGCTGAATATTGAAAATTCGATCCTACGCAAATGTTTGGTTTTCTTGGCTTTCCTCGTGTTAACCCTTTGACCTCGAGAGGTGATTCTCGGTCACTATTCGATTTTATGCTGAAAAACCCGATGCGAATCTCTATCACCACTCCGTATGAAGCGATAATTCAAGCGGTGATGATGTTTATTTAGATTTGTTTTGAGCAATATCATTTCATGAGAGTATTTAACAAGACTTGCATATAAAATAATTGCCAATATCAATCTCAAATGCGTTTTTCAGGTTTATTGTTATACATGCGCCTTCGACGTTAGTTCGAATTCGACAGCCGTGGAAATAAGAAAGTTATTTGAAAAGGTAACTTCGAAATGTTAAATATTTGACGTCCTTTTTTATTTGCCTTGATGAGTCGGTTAATAAATAAATTAGAATAATTCGAGGCTGATTTTTTTGTTCCTTTATAATTTAACGATATTTTTACTATTGTATATTATTCTTTTATTTATAATTTTGCTATGATAGGTAGAATGAAATAATTTTCACGCAAGTAATTTATAAGCTTTCAAAAGTTAAAAAACGTCATTATTATTCTTATGAAGTTTATTGCCCTCGAAGCATAATCTAATAATTGTATAAAAAATTATTTAAAATAGAAATGTTTGTAGTCCAAAGGGATTTAGTCCCGAAGGACTATTACTTTCGTTTTGCGATTTTGCGTCGGAAACACAAAAACGGCGTATCACTTTTCAAATTGTTGCCACTAAATGTTATCGCTCTGCATTAAATTTAAAAAAATGAAAAATCTGCATAAATGTATGCATGTTTCTCGCATTGTGATAAAACCTAGAGCCATCGAATTTTGAATGACGTAATCCTACTGCGAATATGGGCATCTGGAAGCCTTAATTTTGAATTTGAAATTTGCTTTATTATCGATTTTATGTTTTGTAACATTTCAACGAATTTCTGATTAACAAACTAAATGATTTCAAAGCGAGCAATGGCAACACTGTACGAAAAAAAAAACATTTTTATCTCCAGCGCACGAGACTTACGGAAATTCTAAAGATATGTTCATTTTAAAATTATTTTGCGATATTGATTTTGAACTGAATTTTATGGTTTGAGTACGTAGTACATGATATTTAATAATAAAAGGTAGCACACGAAACGTTAAAAAAACGCGCTTTTGGACGTAATTTAAAATCTGAAATCTTTCAGATTTTTTTTTTTGTTTTTAATTTATGCAAATAATGTTACGAGTTGACTACGTGCCAACACTGAAGCCCGTAAATATTTTCTAGAAAGCGAATTCTGTACGATCTTGTGAATACGATCACCATTTTGAAAAACAGTATACTGATCAATGCTTTTCATGACAATTTCATTGAAATATTTATGTATTCATCTCAAAAACATTTTTCGAAACTGATATTTAGTTATTAGTTACATGTAAATGGAAAGATCTCGTTCTTGAATTTACGTAGCAACTGTAACTATGATCTTCAACTTTAAGATGAAATATCGTGGTGAGTATTTGCCCCACGAAAAACACACGTATTGTATTTTATTTTTTAAATGAGTGTAAAATTTTCTTAAATGCAAATACAGAAAACATAGAAAAAGATATATTTCGTAATTCTTTACAAAATTTATTTCTTTAAATTTATAGAGTTTGACCTTCTTTTGTGGCAGACGCTTGGAGTAAATTATCGCTGGGAAGTAATAACAGAGCCTTGAAAAGGTTTAAAACAACCTTTTTATTCAAACAGAATTTGAATATAAATGCTCTTCTCGTGCTTCACAATACCAGCCACCATTTGTGGCGATAAAGTAACAATCAATTTCACATTTAAAACTAAGCCTAACAGTCCAATAATACACAATGAATTTTAAATTCTACTCTGGCTCAGAACTTCTCAGCAGTGTTACAATTCGATATCGGCAGCAATCACGCAAAGCCGAAAAATTACAATCTTGATCAGAACTCGCGAAACAGAAACGTGCCCTCGAGAGGCAGAAACACACTCTGTTTTACAATCCCAAACCTCAAATACTTTCTAATTCATTTACATTTCGGGGAAGGCAACGGAAAACAGAAGTTTTAGTAAAAGTCTAAATCATAACAGCCGTTGTTGTGGTCTGCATGATAAAGCTTATTCAAATAGTGCCATAGCGAAGATGACAGCTCTAGCAATCTGCAAAATGTTATCATCGTAGAAGTTCGGTCTCTTAAACAAGACCCCAATTTTTAACAATTCAGCAAGGATGGCCCGGACAATCAAAAATTTGTACAGTTGTCAGTTCTGTGTCCGGGTAGTTATCGTAGTTCTTGTAGGTTGACCGACTCTGTCAATTTTCAATTCTCTGTGATGGCAAGTTCTAAGTTAGACTGTGAATTTAACTATAAGTTGATCTCCATTGATGCTATGGAGCTATTGCTTTATTGGAATTAAAAGCTCCTTCAGCCTATATTTGAGATTTTGAGCCTCTTTTGCAAGGTTATGTCATGTTGACTTGCGCTGGCAATCGTGTCTAAATCATGATAACTGGTTAGTTAGAACAATAATAACCCTACACATTTAAAAATGCCAAAACGTTAATATTTGTGTCATTCAGAATATTTTTTGTAACTGGAAGTATATGTCTACAACCAGCGATTGCGAAATTAACGTCCGGGTAAAGATTTCTCCGAACACTGTGTGTATACTTTTATCCGGGTGTATTACAAGCCTCTAATGATTATTTTCTCAAACAGGAATAACATACGAAATTTATGCAGGAATGACATAAAAATGACCGAAATGTACGTAAAAAGATCATTAATTTAACCTTTCTTTCATTCTTACGTACGCAATTGATTTAAAAAACTCGTGAAGGTCAATCGGAAAGATTTCTAAAATTTAAAAAAATTAGTTTATTTTCTTAAGGCATTTGTAGGTGATCATATAATTATATTTGCCTCTTTCTGGATGTGAAAAGTAAGAAAGCTTATTAATACCTCGATATTGTATTCTTTCCTTCGATCATAATCCAGTTTTGCTCCAGCTTTGACTGTAATTTCTCCAGACTTAGGATCGACATCAAAATCGTTAAATGCCCCCTTTTGAATTCTGTACGCTATTTCGGCATTAACACCCGTGTCGGCATCGGTAGCAAGAACTTGTTCCACTGTTGTACCTAAAAGATAGCTAAGTTTAATAATATGCTATCGAATATTCAAATGAAGTGAGCAAAAGAGAGAAAAGGTTTTACGCTTTTATAATGCAAATATTGTTACGAATCTTGTACATATGTAAATAATTTTAGTGGAATTATATGTGAAATTGTAGTATTTTTTTATAAAATATAACATTAAATGCTTGAAAGATATGAAAGTCTGGCGGAAAAGTAAGATTAAAGCGGCACGTCTACTTAACATTGAGGTAAATGACTATCTCTATAAATTGGCGAGATATCATCAAGCTGACGATGGCTTGGGCGACTTATTTTTGTTAATAAATTTGGCGAGAAATCTTCAAATTGGCGACCATTTGGGTCGAGTCCCTGTATAACTGTAATTGGTATCGTGATCGAATAAATCTAATTGATCCCTATATGTAACTGTAACCGTATCCGGCTCTCATATGCCTTCCAGTGATTTCGAGAAGTGGAAGATACTAGAGATTTCTCGGCGACTGGGGGAAAACTATACAAGACCGAAGAGAGCATCAGTTCTCAGTTGTTAGTTCAGAGCTGAATTTGGAGTATACTGATTTCCTTGTGAACTTCGCCTTCCTTGTGAGCTTTGCAATGCGTTGTGCTTAACGTTCTTAGTAGTTTGAAGTGTAACTGCTGACTGTGCTCTGTGGTACTAAGAACAGCTGTACGAATATTTTTGCTGAAAGTTTCAGAGCTGTAAAGTAAATTTCCGGTAAAATAAATTTTATCAAGTTATCAATCGGTTCTGTGTGCATTCAATCCATTCTGAACCCGTATGCACGCAATAATATGAAGTAAACGTAATTTCTGTTTTAAGTATTGATTAAATTCATGTTTCAATAGCTAATAAATTTCTTCTTTTGTTGGATTTTATTCGTTGGTCTGCAGAATCTGTTGAATTCTTGTAAAATTATTAAATATCTTAATGCCACGCATTATTTTTTTTAACAAAGGTGGCCAGAGCAGTATGTTTTATGTCAAACCATATGTAATTATTTTATTACAAGCATTACACATTCCATTACACAAATAATCGTTTTCAATTAGCAATTAGCAATCTACGCATTTCGTAAATCTTACCATTATGCCACTATAAAAAATAAATAAATGAAACTTAATTTTTGAAGCATTGCAATGCGTTTTTAAGCAGAAAATGAATCGAAAACCTTCTTTGCGTAAATGGAATTTCTTTTTTTTGGGAGGGGGGGCGAGAGCGAGATTGAATGTTTAACAAAAGTTAAATAACGAAATAAGTGTGAAACAAATACTGAACTGCCAGTTTGAAATAAATATTTTACGTAACGTTTGACAACTTATACAATTTTTTTACATAATTATAAGAAAAGAAAGTTTGTCATTTTTTAAACAATTAAAGGTGTAAGGTTTTAGTTAAACTAACAAAGTTTTATTTTAATTTAAATCTTTCTATCTCTTCTCATGTTTCAACTTCCCGTCAGAAGAAGCGCGCATTTTCAGCTTATGCTAATTTGAAGTAGAGCCAAGTGCTATTTAAACCAGTGTGAGAGAGCTTTTCGTCTCAGATCACGGTCATTCTGTTCGACGTTCGCCTGACCAGCTAGCAGCTAAATTCTAAGCCATAGTGCTTGCTACGTGATTGCTTATTGAAATAAATCCAAGTGCGCTAGTATTAGTAATTCTTGCTACGCACCATTTAGTTAGAGGCCAACTCCGCGATTAGCTCTGTGAGCAAAGATTAATTAAATTTCTATTTAGCTTTAGTTTAAATTTATCTGATTGTTCATTTAGGCCCAAGTGTGATCTTTTACTTTCTGTATCTCTCCCGAGTTGGGAAGTGATTTGTAAATAATATCGATTTAATAAAAGAGGATTTTAAATCCCTTTCAAGTGCAGTTATTCTTAAGCACGGTATCTAGAACCAGAACATAGCTGCATTCGGCTCCCTGTTCCAGATCAGGACTTACAGACTTTTCAGCTGTTCACGAGGATGTTTGCCAAAACTACGCACAGAACACTCAGTCCTGATAAAGGGTTAGCAAACAAGTCTTATTATTTAATTTCTCCAGCTGATTCAAAACAGTATTATTTCATAGCTTAGAATAAACTCGCAGCAGAGGAAACTAAAGAAGCAAAAGGTGCTTTAAGATAAGGCTTATTACTTATAAGTGTTATGTAAGTTAATGTTTTTAAATTATAACGTCATAATTTTACTGTTTATTAACATTCATAACATGATGAAAATTTGTTGATCAAAAGTTCATTAAATTCACACAAAATATGAAACAAAAAAATTCCGAATTTTAAAATTCGGGCTTCAAGTTGCATATGTTCCAATGGAAGACTATTGCGTTAAAAATTATCTGGCTCTAAACGCCATCGTTTTTCGACAGTGTTAGGAATAAACAAATATACATACATACAAATTCTTTCTTATTTAATGATATAGAATACTTAGAAAGATTTGGAGTGCTTTATAAGCAGTAATGCAATCTGCAGCCATAATTGAAAACTACATTTTTTTAGTTTCTAGATATATTCGCCGTATAACGCGCACCTTTTTTTTATGAAGAAGCATTTAAGATACACGTGTGATGCTCTCATCATTTGAAGTCATTCATTCGAAGATTTTTTCCAGGCTTTCGAACAATACATGCGGTAAGGGTAACAATATGTATGCAGAGGAAATGCTCGAGGAAGTAAATGATTCTGCAAAGAGGGTGGGTTGTATTCAACGCAGGTGTGCACAAGAATGTTATTGTAGGGTTTCCAGAAAAGGGGGACATTATTAGAGTAAGAATGTACTTCCGACCCGAATAAATTCGCGGAATAGCAGTTAGATTATTTCTCTTTCTGTAGTCATTTGAAGCCGTGATTTTGAAGGGCACATCGAAGGCAAAGAAAAGGAGGCCAAATGCGTCATGCCAAAATAGCGCGTGAGGGGATAATAAAGGCACGGAATGAAATTAAATTAATATAATTCAAAAGACATTAGAAATGTAGTATATCTAACAATCTAGATGGAACGGAAAATGATTATTTATTTATGGATCAAAATAACAGTTATGGTGAAACATGATTCCATGATATGCCTGAAGATATACCGGAAGATGAATATGACGAACTTTTCATGTTATCAGATAAGGAGATTTTTAAACTCATAAGGAATGTCATTTCTTTTAAACAAACAGTATACGGGTACATGTAGAAGTATGATTTTTTATAATCTTTTCCTTATTTTTATATCTATTATTTTTATAGCCGACGTATAACGCGCACCCTTAAATTTCGTCTTATATTTTCTATTAAAAGTGGGCGTTATGTGCCGGAATATGCAGTAAATGCAATATGCAGTCAATTTAATGATTGTTGTTAAAATAGCAAAGGATATACATAATGCTAACTGTTGTTGAAACAAAAAAAAAGATTTAAATAAAATAAGAATAAATATTTATTTCAATGGAAATAACAAAAGAATATTTTACATAGTTCTCATACCCGGTGTGGAAGATTCTGGAACAATCGCTGTATAGGTTGATTTTTGAAATATAGGTTCATTGTTGTTTGCATCCTAGGAAAAATAATAGCATTAATTTTTTTTTTAAATTTAAAACAGAAACTTCTGTCATTACTTTTCTGTGAAATTTGGAAAGAAACATGCCTTTTTAGAAATGATTATTATACAGTTACATGCACTTGATCCAAATATAAACATAACATATTTTAAATATTATAAAAATCATACATTTTGGCCAAATTATAAACACATTTTTTCATGTATTTTCAAGAAAATCAAACCCATACCTTAACGGTGATTTTAACAGTAGTGGTAACAACTCCATTTCCACCATCACTCGCTTGGACTGTTAGTAGGATTCTAAAAGGAAAATAAGTAAAAGGTATAATTGTAAGCGAAAGTAGAAGCGCAATATAAATTACTTTAGCTTATATGATAACGTCCCATTTGGATCATTAACAAACTGATGCCTAAAATTTAATTTAAATAAATGAAATAAATATTTATGTTAATTAACCAGTTATTTATGTTATGAATCTGTATTGCCACTCTCTTTCCGTTTTCCTGCCAGAATGCAAAGCAGCTCATCCGTATTTAAGCGAGGGTTTGAGCCTGTTCACCAACAGCGTGTTCTGCTTGTTGAAGGCCATGTTACTAGTTGTTATTCAATGAGAAGCGCTCCTGCCTTCGACGTTGTTTTATTCTTGCCAATAGTGCTGTCACGCTTAAGAGCGAACTTCCGCGTTTAAATATCTCTGCGTAGCCTTTGGCTAGTAGTTACTTAAGTTTAATTTTAGTTTGAGATTCTAGTTTTTGAGTTTCCGCCATAGATGCTGGTTGATTTGTAAGCGCCGTGTGTGCCTTCTGTTCAGCTTATTTAGTTTTAAATGAAAGGGTCTTTTAGACTCCTCTTAAGTTCTGTTTTATCTTAGACATAGCGATAAGTCGCGTATACGTCTGTTCGAGGACTTGACACAAGTTACACAAGATACAAGCTCCACAAAATTAAAAACAAACAAACAAATCTTATGTTAATAAAATATGCGACCACCCGATACTTTCGCATAAACTTTACCAGTGACTGCCCTCGCTTTCAATGAAGTAATCAACCATCTCAATGGTAATTTCTCCAGGTCAATTTTCAACTGTATGAAGGAGGTACACAAGTAGAGGCAGTACGCCTAAGATCATCCCAAAACTTTTCAATGGGATTCAGGTCGGGGGAAATGTAGAGACCGCGCTATACGAGAAATGCCTTCACTCTCCAGATACTTCTTGACAACATTGCGTGGCGAAACGAAGACCAACTACCAATGGAGAAACGAAGACCAACTCAAAATGAGAATGAAATACACTAATTTTAGCGTAGCCAATAGGCAGGAGTTGTACAGTTGTTGGCTTAAGCATTGGATACAGTGATTCGGCATCCACTGTTGCTGCTGTTGTGACGCCTCTCTCTTGTCTAATAGTAATACCAGATCAAATCAATGAACTTTCCTGTGGACCAAGAGAGAAAGACTGTTACTGTTGCTGGCCTAGATCTTGTACGCATTACAGTATGAATTTGTCAACTCCGTCGCAGTTTTAGTGTTCCCATGCTGCAAAGAGAAATAGCCAAGCCTTTTCCGATGTTCGAATTGGGCACCGAGGGCTATAATAGCCGGCTTCATTACCCTGTTGGCATGATGACAATAGGGCGGCAATTACATGCTTTACCGGTACTAAAATAATATCTAATGAGTAATGAAAATTTTAAAGCATGTTCTGATTAGGAAACAAGGACACATCATGCCAACAAGGACGCAATTAAATGCTTTATTGTTACCAAAATAATATCTAACAGATTATGAAATTTTTAAAGAATTTCCTGATTGGGAAATAATGAAATACCAAATAAAAGTGACTCTAAGGAAACATTTAATAGGAGCAGATTTTATATAGCTCAGCAAAAGCTATTTCAGAGATTCCATAGTACTTCTGTTAAACCGCTAACTTCTGTTAAAATAAAATCTACGCAATATTATCGTTGGTTTTCTTCAGGAATTATCATATATAGCGATCCTAAAAGGAACTTTCTATTTCCAACATTAGTTTGAATGCGGAGGTTTCTAACCAAAATAGTTACGCTCAGCTAAATGTTGCTCGTACGTACTCGAGGTATCATACGAAGCTGGATAAAATATATCGCCTGCACCTCTGCCTGGCGTAGAAGAGGAAGGAGAGAATATACTTTTGTGAGGTCTTCTTGTAAACAAACCAATCAGATTTTCCGGAAGTGAAGATTATCGAAAATATTTCTTTCGACGTGCACTTGAGAATAGCTAAAAAGTCTGATAGTAGTTTTAGAACCGATTCTGTTGACCATCTAGCTTTTTGTACCGTTTTAATTGCAATATAATTTACACCCTAAAAATTTTAAACAAAGCGGATATCTGAAAACAAATTAGGTACTTATGGCAAATTCTATATCAAGAAAAACATAAAGAAAGATTAAAAAAATAGCTTGAATATTCGTACATGATTCTTTAAGCAAATAATACTAAGTTAGAAACATTTATGCATAAGGAAAAAAAATTAATGCAGTACAAAATATGCCAGATCGATACATGAATTAGTTACTTACAAATCTGTTTTCAGAGCAGAAACATCCAAACCATTCCTTTGAGTAACAGAGATCTCCCCTGACCTGCCGTCGATGGCAAAGATGTTGTGACTGTTGCCAGCAATGATAGAATAAGTAACAACAGACGTTGAGTCAGCGTCCACTGCCTGCAATGTTAATTTTAAAAAAATCATGTATTATATCCTCTTCATGGTTAGATGATATTTGTCCCCCGAACAGTATTACATTGCTATTTACCTGCACACGGAGCGGCGTGTCGAATTTCAACGCTCCTTCGTCTATACTGGCAGAATAGGATTCGTGAAGGAAAATTGGGGCATTGTCATTGGCATCCGAGAGAGAAATTGTCAGAGGAACGACAGTCGCTAGACCTTTTCCCATTTCATCTACAGCCTGATAAGATAAGTAGTATGTAGATCTCGTCTCAAAATCCAAACAGTTACCGGAACCTGGAGTCTGACAGGGAGCAACGGTGATTACGCCTGATGTTTCGCCCACTTGGAACCTTCGAAAAGAATTCGCATGAATATTTTTAACCACTCTGGAAAGTGCAGAGTGAATATGCCTATAAAAGTAAGATTAAAAGTACGTAAATGCAATATTCTAACTTTAATTTGCCGTAGACTCTTGACTCTCTATTTTAAATTTTGGCATTCATTCCTTCTGTTCTAAAAATAGCAATTGTTTATAATAAATTGTTCTCAGCTGCGTTATTTTGAAAATTATCTCATATCATATGATTTTTGTATGATGCTAATGATGGAGGAACTTACGTAAGGCTTTAGTCAATAAAGATTTTAATTTGGGAAACGAAACTTATTATTAACCAATATGGATTATCTGTGAACTTGAAACCAGTTCACTCTGAGAAGATCCATCTTAGATGTGTTGCATTCGTGGTCCGCTTCTCCCTCTATTTAGATTGCTCTCGCTGTTACCATTCTTACCGCCGCATTTTAAAAGTGTAACCGTTCTTCCCTAACAGGTTTCCTTATGCAGTCATTTTCATTTGTGTTAACTTAAAAATGTTTGTTGGCGAGAAAAAAGGGCTTTAATATTTTATATCACCCTCAAACGGGTGTTCCTCCCCTTTTTGTTTCATTTACAGATACATACACGTTTCGAGAGCATTTGGGCTAACGCCACAGTGGACTAAAAATATTTAAAAATATCATATGTTTATAATTTCAGATAGACAGTCTCGCTCACTGGAGATTCAAATGTTTTTTTCTTTCGTACAGTGTTGCAATTTCTCGCTTTGAAATCTTTGAGTCTGTTGATCAAAAATTGGTTTAAGTTTTACGAAATATGAAATAGGCAATAAAATAAGTTCTAGATTCCAAATTCGGCCTTCCAGGTGCCCATGTTCGGGTGAAAGACTATGTTATTCAAAACCTGATGACTCTAGGTACCATTTTTTTTATTTCGAATTGGAGAAGCATACATACATTCATGATATTCTTCATTATTTAATTTCTTTAAATGTAACACAGGGCGATAATATTTGGTGGCAACAATTTGAAAAGTGATACAGTCTATTATAATCATTCGACGCAAAATGCCGTTTCGACACTAATAGCGTTTCTGGGCTAACGCCTATTTGGGTTAAAAGTATGTCCAAAACGGCCTTGGTAGCAACTACTTCTGTATGCATTTGTATGGCAAGGGTTTCTAAATCAGGGCTTCCCAAACTTTTTTTACACCGACACCTTTCAAAAAAATAGTTTTCTTGATCGACTCCTTTGCATATATTTTATAACATACAGCAATGGTCTCGCACTCAAATTCCATACAGGCCACATGTACATCTGAAACAACTGAAAGGCCAGATTTTTTTCTCTCTTCCCTTCCTTTTCTTAAAAAATGAAAAAAATTATCAACAAAATAAAAAATATTTAAAGCAAATTTTAAGTTCTCTCACTAAACATTTATTAAAAAGTAATATAAAGTAGGATAATATTAATAATCATAAAGGAAAAAAATCAAATATATATTTATTTTCCATCTGAAATATAAAGTTCGTTACCCCCAAAACATTTTTATTGGTTGCACTTTGTAATTTAACTTTATTAACAGTTAAACACAAAATTGTTAGTCTGGCATTTCTTCAAACAATTCTAACATATTTAACCAATCATTAAATAATTTACTTTAATTTAAAATAAAACAAATTATGAAAAATCTCTACGTTTTTAGAGAAAATTTTCCAAGTAGCACAAAACTTGAGAATAAATAATGACAATCTAGTTTCATTCTCTTACATTTTTAAGGTTTTCTTCCACGCATAAATAAAAATGATATATTTATATGTAAATAATTTTAAACTCTTTTATTTCTTGACTTGATGGCGTTTCGATTCTGATTAAGTTACAGCATTGGAGAAATGCTTTATATTACCTATATTTTCAATACAATTACAGGCGTTCATCTATGAATCAGGTTCTTTTACTATTCATTTTTAGTTGCAAAAATAAGTTGTTCACATATAAATGAATTCCCAAACAAAACAATTATTCTTAGTGCAAAAATTCTTAACGGAGGTTTTTTGACACGTTCGAATAAAAGTTAATCAAATCTGTCTCTTCGTATTTTTTAATACGATTTATATCTGCGATATTATAAACTGATTATCTTCAATTATACATTTTCTGAAGCGTTATTCATGTTCGCTGTGTTCGATGTGTTAGTGGAAATGAAAATAATATAAACTCAAACTTAAAACAACAAAAATCTTGAAATTTTTTTCAACACTGCATTTGCAACAAATATAAAATTGAAATGTCTTCGCGGGCCGCATAAAATTGTTTCTGGGCCGGCATAAATACATACCGCTGACATATAGCATTCAACATATTAATTATAATACAAATAATTTCACATAAGTAAACTAAAGATACCAGACTAAAATATGAACAAGAATAATTTTGAAAAAAAAAATGGTTTATTAGATTTATGTTTCATTATTTTTAATATTATTATTTTCAACTTTACAAACAAGTTTTCAGAAGAAATAATTATTAAACAGAGAAGTACTTATTAAACAATATTTAGAAAACAGAAAAAAATATTAGATATGTTTCTCTTTGGATATAGATGAATGTGAAAAATAACGGTTTTATGCAGGAAAACTCAGGAGTCACCAAGAAACTGTCTTCCGTGGAACGACATCATAAGGGAATGCTGACGATTTTGTGAAGAAATTCGGTCACAGCAGTAATTTAAAGCTAAAACGTTTTTGCTGTGAAATTTAATAATTAGACACAGCATCGTCTTCTGAAATTCTGCGGCAAAAGCAGGATTTGCAAAGAATGGTAGATGGTTGGTTGATTGAAAAGGGGCGCAGCCCCAGTCCACCTAGCCAGCATACCCTGGCCATAATGACATAACAGGACAGGCCCGTTTCACAACAAACGGTCACCCAGCAACCCGGCTGTATCCCAGCTAAACTAACACTAAATCCAAGAGAAAATTTAAACTAGCAAATAAAAAAACACCGAAAGACCAAGTCCGGGCACCGAGCAACCTAAAAAAAAATTGAAACGAACAAAATAGTAACAACGACTGGAAGAAAAACCTCCAGACCCAGACATCAACACAAGCGAATATAAAAAAATAAAAGTAATTGTTATAAACAAAATAAACGTCACATAAAAGAACAAACTCTTATACGCACACCACAATAGAAACTCCATCCCCTAACCTATGCCTATCTGGTCTCTATTTGTATTAATTACTTTCATCAATTTTTTCGCGATTTTCTTTTTTACAGCAAGTTTCTTCTGGTTACCAAATAGAGGAGTACCATACAATTTTCTTAAATTCTCAGTGAGTGCACAATCTTCTATGAAATGCTTAGAATCTCCTGTTTTATTACAATAGAGACACAAATCTGATTCTTGAATTCCAAATCGTTGCAAATAGTAAGGGAAATGGAATGGTAGATGGTACCTTATCTCGTGCAAAGTCTTATGCCAATGGATGTCTTCAGCCTCGACGGAAATAGGTATTTTGACCCATTGTTTACTTAACTGAATCTCCATATTAAAGTGAGATAAATTCAAGTGGGTAACCACAGCAAATAGCATGCAATTTTACGATTAGTAATTAATAGATAGTAATTAATAGATAGAAATTAGAAACTTCCATCATTAGCGAGAGATCGTTCTGCGAAACTCAGGAGTTTCTCAAAAGGAAAACAGTTTCACATAACAAACGAAGCAGATAAAATAGCTTGTTTACTGGTCGAAAGTGAAAACTGTCATTGGTGGAAAATAATCGATTAAATATTCGGATTTGAAATTCCTCTTTTCAGAACTCGTTCCAGTTTTCTTCGTTTCAAATACTTGATTACCACGTTTTGTTTCCATTCGCTGCCTCCCAGTCAGTGCCGACACTAGCATCCCAGTCCTTCCAGTCAGTGCGCCAGTTTTGCGGCCTGGTCCCGGCGAATCCCAAATTCTGCTGTTAAAGTGTGTATTATCTCCTTAAAAGCTAAAAATTTCTTCGTCTTTAAATTTTGCTGCTTAGTGTCTCCCCTAAATTCTACAAATTTTGCCATCGCTAAATTTTGCCGCTTCGTACTTCTCTAAATTCTAAACTTTTGGGGCGCAGTTTAACCACACCACTTGCACCAGCTCAGGTCCTAACTCTATTCTTGAAATTGGTACAGAGATGGGAAGTTGCCCGGAAACTCAGAAGACGCTATCCACTGAAGACAACCCATTCAACCATCAGTGTTTTGAAGGCAATTAAGGTGAGAAATGGGTGCTTGGGGAGGCATTACAAAGATGGCAATCAGAAAACGTAAAAGGGTCTCTTAAAAGTAGGTTTGAAGCAAAAGTGCAAAAGAAGGGGTGGGGAGAAAAGGATGAGATAAATTTAATTCAATTAATTTCAACACTTTAATTCGAGTAAGATTTCATCGTGAGCAATTCATGGTTAGACTTGAAAGCCGGCAATACGAAATCATAGAGAACACGACAGCGATGTCTGATAGCAATCGCAATAGATAGAGAACCATGGATTAGTTAGATTCGACTACATATTTATCAAAGCACTTATCGACGTTGGGAGGGGTTGATAATTAGAAAAGACCACTGCAATGTTGAGAACTTTTCTTCAATCTTAATTTTCAGAAAATTGACCTGATAAATAAAGAAAGATTGGAATTGGAACCAATGGCAAAATATTTTTTAATGTATGACAAAAATGTTTAATTTATACCTAACAGGAACGTACTTGTTTCAGCCTCTGTACCTCGAATTTGTATATTTCGAATTCCCCTCACCCGCTGGTTCGCGCGATATCAGAGATATACCAATTCCAAATGTAGCTAAAAAGTTACTTTAGTTCACGCTATTTTCCGAAAATGAATGTTAAGGAGGTAAAATGAGAACACATTAAATAAAAATTTTATGCATAGTAACTGTAATTCAAAAGTATATAAGAAGGATAATATTACGAGAATAAATTTGTTGAAATCCAAATTTTACATATAATTGAATGCATTTAAAAATTAAGATAAAATCAGTGCGAGCGATAATATTTGCTTCTTCTGCACTTGATAGCCTAGTAGCACCATTGAATTATTTAATTTCATGTATTGTAATGTTAAGAATACGGGTTGTAATGTTAGGAACGTGTTGTAATGTCAGGAATATGAGTAATCAATAACATACTTTTCGGCTCCATTTCCAAAAATAGAATACACAATTCCTGCTTCACCAAATAATTTGGTATCCCTGTCGGTGGCCTGTAATAAAAAAAAAACAGAGAAAATAAATGAATAACTTAAAATTTTTTAAAGAGTCTAATCTTTTTTGTTATTAAATTGCGTCTTGTGAATAATTTTTGACAAGGCAAACAGTTAAAAATAACGTTCTTTGGAAGAAAATTTTTAAACATAATAGATTGTTCAGCACCAAGTCAAAATAAACTAATTTTTAAGATCCTAATTAGCTTAAATTTTATAAAAATTAATTACTTTCATAGATTATAAAACATTTCCAGAAAATTTAATTGTTTAATACAAATAAACTTAATTGAAACTTAACGGAAAACTTAATCGTTTAATTAAAAAAATTGTGAAACTTTTTATACATAAGAAAATTTTTGATTCCGTATGGCAAAAATTAACCGAGATACTTAATTTCAAAATTTTGGACGTTTGAAATCAATTTCAAATTTATCTGAGGGGTCGATTAATAAATCAGGATAATTTGAGATGGATTTTCTCTTTAAATCTCATTCAACAATATTTTGACATTTACTAATGCCTTTATGATTTTGTTATATTCCGTATACTAAAGGAATTTTCACAATTTCGAATGCTAAAATTATGTTATTAGTATTTGCATGCAGTTTTATTAATTTAGAATCATAATAAAGGAATTGTGCAAAAAATTAATCGAATTCGAAACATTTTAATTTTTAATTTAAGCAAATAATGTTATGACAATGATTAATCTAGATGCTTAATTTCAAGACTTCATTTTCAACTTGCTTTGAGGAATCGGTTAATAAATAAATTAGAATAATTTGAAGTTCATTTTCTCCTTAGATTCCATTCAATTGTATTGTTGCTTGCGTACGGGTTCGTAACAGATTGAATACAGATAGGTCCGATATAGGCTAATAAAATTTACTTTTATCAAATAAAACAAAGTTCTGGAATTTTCCACAGACATACTCGTACAGGTGTTCACAGTATTACAGAGTACAATCATTAGTTTCGCTTCAAACTACCAAGAACGTTAAACACAACGCAATGCAAAGCGCATCTAAAGGTAAGGCTAACGGAGATATCTCAGTTCACGCTGAACTAACAACTCGCAACAACAATAACTAAACAAATGACAGCAGATGCTCTCTTTTCTCATTACATATATATAGTTTTCACTCGGCCGTCGAGATAGTTCTAGTACTTTCTGCTTCTCGAAATTACTGGAAAGCAATATGAGGGTCAATTAAGGTTACAGCTAAAATAGTAATCAATTACATTTATTTAATTACAACACCTATTATGGTGATAGAGGGACGGGACCAAAATGCCGCCAAATTTGGCGACAAAATAACTCGCCAAATCCATACTAAATGCATATACCCCTGTATTTTTAATTTTTCGGCATATCTTCTCTTCAGATTTTTCATGTTACAAGAGAAATACAACAATTTTACTTATATTTCTACTAAAATTATCCATCTAGGTACAAAACCCGTAACAGTATTATTTTTCCAGTATACTAAGTTAAAATGCACTAGATATAAACTATAGTAATAATGTACTAGTGTATAAACTATAATAATAATGGATATAAACTATAGTAATAATGTACTAGTGTGTAAACTTATAGTAATAATGGATATAAACTATGGTAATAAAATACAATAATAATGTACTAGCGTATAACATCCTCTAGTTTATAATTTTGTTGTAGCTGGTACACCAAAAAATTTCTGACATCAACAATATATAAAAGTTTATTTATTTATATTCTCATGAAGTTTGCATTATTTTAGAATAGTAATCTAACAATCACACAAAATTCATTAAACTAATTTATTTTTCAGTTTAAAGTTATGAAATAATGTAACGATTTGGCTTCGTGCCTTGTCAGCCAGTGTTCTTTAGAAAACGAAATCTTTAAAACTGCGAATAAGAGTTCCTTTTTTTGGGAATTTCGGAAAAAAGATGTTCGTTACTTGCAATGACAGTCTACATAGAATTAACCTATTAACATGGAAATCTTTCTTTAAACTGATATTCCATTATGTACAAATGGAAACTTCCGCTCCTAAATTTACGAACGAGACCTAAATCTTTGCCATACGAGTTTATAATTTTTGTATCTTTTTTTTTATAATATTTGTAAAATTTTCCTAAATGTGAGTGTAGAGATCGGGGGGACGTATAAAGAGTTTTAATTTTTATAAAATTGATTTTTAGCTTTTAAAAATGCCAAAACATGAATATTTGTGGCGTTTAAAACATTTTTGTAATTGGGGGTACATATATATAAAATAAACAATATGTAACTAAAAATTATAATTTAAATTAGCAATAGCCCCTTAATTCCTCAATTTTAATTCAGGTATTTCCTCTCTGTTTCTAAAAATAGTAATAACTTTTTCTGGACTGCGTCTTTTCTATATCAATCCATATCACATGACTTGCATCACGCTGCTGACGTAACTAATTCGGAACTCAAACTTTCTCTTAATAAGCTACCATACTGGATAACTGCGCGCTTTTGCTTCTTCCTCTGTTCTCGTTAAGACGCTGCCTCGCTGCTCTCTTCCTGTCACAGCAGTATCAAAAATGTAAATATTCTTGAATAGAGTGCCAAGTGAATTATGGCTACTTTTCGATGTGAATCAACATTTCTACGCCATCAATATAGCTAAGTTTGCTTTATAACAAGCAAACATATATATATATGTGTGTGTGTCTATGAAATACGGTTGCATAAATTATATAAATTTAAAATAATATCTCATCTTATTTTTATCAAGCAGAATCACTACAAAAATTTTTGCAGCATGCACAATGTTTATACAAACATAAAAATCCAATATTTGTTTTATATACTAGGATTTCTGTTTCAACAATCACGTTTTGTAGAACTTTAAACTTATTAGGATTAAAAACTGTACTTATTTTTTGCAAATGGTAAAATTTATCTAAAAAATATATAAAAAATTATTTTTTAAAACTTAACTTACAGTTATAGTATCGACCACGGTCCCTGCAGGAGCATTTTCAATTACGGTAGCTTTATATACTGGCTTTTCGAATCGAGGCACATTATCATTTGTGTCTACGATATTCACTGTAACTGTACCGGTTCCAGACAGCTGAGGATTTGTGAAGGCTTCTTTTGCTACAACCTGAAAGAAGTAATTATTGTTATTATACAACTCAAAAGCAAATGTTAGTTAAAATATCTTAATTCTCTTTTATAAGAAGTATTGAACAGGTATATTTTTCTGTCGTCCTCAGCTAGTTTAAATAAAGCATTACATTTATCCTCATCAAATCATCATTTTGCTTACAAGAGCTTCTTCTACAACACAGAAAGGAAAGGAAAAGATGTTAAAAAAACAAACTGAAGACTGTTTTAGCTAAGGTTATTGTCTATGACAAATTAAACAAATTTCTAGGAATGTACAAGTTATATATAACAGGATAAATTTTTCAAAAGGAGATGCAGATGTAAAATTGGATAAAATTAAACCTTATATTGATGTTGGTCTCACAAAAATATCAATAATCAAAGTAAAATTAACGTGTTTCAAAGATTAAGTTTTGCTTCGACCAAAAATTCAAACTATGGAATTTTCCTTCTGCATATTTGCATGTAATTATAAATATAAGACAGATTTTTTTAAAAATTTTGAACACATACAACATCCCCGTGCACCACAGATGTACAACACGGAGCTAAAAGTATTGTTGCGAAAAATTTGGCGGTTGCGCCTGTTGATTGAAGCTTTCCGGCATAGCACTAGGGTTGCCATAAAATAGTGTATGGTAGGGTTGCCAGATTGGCGACTTTATCGCCCATTTGGCGACCAAATCGGCGATATCCCATGGTCCAATCGGGAAGCTTCTAGAATAACTTCCTGTCGAGATATTTCTCGAAACGTGTGGAACCACCTAAGGAAAAGCTATATAAACCCCTGCGTTTCTGTGAGCCGGCATTGTGAGAATAGCTGCTTACTGTGAGTGCTAAGCTACGCGAGAGTTTTGTGAACGGAAAGCGATCGAGATAGTGCTTTGCCGTGAAGCTACCTTTACAGTATAGCTTGACAGTGTATTGGTGATTGTTCCACGGTGTTTATTATAAGTTTAGTGTTGCCGTGAAGCTACCTTTACAGTTACAGCCTGAAGCTGTGTTGCTGATTGTTTCAGCGTATTTATTGTAGATTTTCGACGCTTTTAAAGGTAATTTTGGAACTGTGCTGTAAATAGTGATTCTTGTAAATAAATTGTGCTTTTTGTTGTTCTGCATCGTGCTTTCATCGGATACTCTCAAATCCACGAACCCGTATAACGCAACAGTATGTTAACTAAAAAATTAAATATTACATGCATAAATAAAAAGAGCAAAAACAGCAGTTTAGATTTCCCCAAAACTGATAAGTTCACTGGCCAAGTCACGCCAAACTTTTTCAAATCATTCTGTAAGCCTAATCTAGGGCCATCGAAGGTAAGGCAGGAAAAAAATTAAATGTTTCACATCTTCAGATAGTTTTCTGAACACTCACATAAACTCTTTGATCTTAGATTGAAAGGAAACAGGTAACTTGCAAATGTACAATGACCAGATAAAAATTAAGACATTATAAAATTAATAAAGAGGAAAGACTCGGAATGCGAGCAATAAATAAAGAGGAAAGAATAAACAGAAGGAATTTGTCTATCATAAACAGAAGGAACGTATTTAGTGTTCTCAGCATTACAAGATGAAATACGTTCCTCATTCCACTAAAACAAAAGATTCTTATAATAAAAGGACTTCCAGTAACACTTTGTAATACAAATATTGATATAGATGGGTAAATTTAAAGTACCTATAGCCTAAGAAATCAGCTCTTTCATTTTCCGTGGAATCCATTATGACCACGTACATAAGCAAAACGGACATCAGTTTCCCTGTTTCTAAGAGAATTGACAACTAACAGAGTTTCGATTACTAATTTATAGTTGCTGGTAATACTGTTCAAAAGGGTGAAGCGAAAAAAGAGAATAGAATATATAAGGTACTTGATGTTGTCCCATTATCCTTGATCCGCTTGAGAACAAGATAAATATAGAGAAGTTTTGCATGAAAAATTGTAAACTGTTCTAGGTACCGTGCTTTTTCACAATGCGAGACATATACATACATTCATGTAGATTTTCATTATTTAATTTATTTAAATATAATGAAGGATGATAATATTTTGTGGCAATAATTTGAAGAGTGATACGACGCATTTAATGGTTTCAACGCAAAATGCTGTTTCGAGATTAATATCTCACTCGACACTAACGACTATAATTACGATGATTTCGAGGAAACTTTATAAACAGTTTTCCTATAAAGATTTTAATTAATTTTTTCTGTCGATTAATTGCAAAAGATTACTTTTCTGTAGCTTTTCACGAAGTGAAATAGATATTGGCGCGACTCTCTACAAATTCTATGATAAATCTAGATCTAATAAGATAGACTGATGCATCTAATTCTACATCTAATTTTTCAATAACAAATCTATTTCAACAGATACTCGATTTAGTTTTAACCCAAATGCATTAGAAAATACTACAAACAAGAATCTAATCAAGATAATCTAATTTCTAACAGCTTTTCTAGCTCTATATTTAAAACACAGATCTAATGAATGTTCTTTTTCTATTGTTGCCATTTATTATTTATCATAATGGAATACACTGTTATTATTGATTGCGTTGCCACTCATTAGTAGTAAAAAGTGTCTATTCAATTCGGAATAAATACTCAAGTAATATGATTTCTCAATGAGGTTTTAACAGCTATTTAAAATCTATTAAGCTAAAAATTTTCTTAATTAAGGAAGAGAAATGCAGTTAAAATATTACCACTTACCAACAGAATAAATTTTCTTTGGTTGGGATTTTCATAATCGAGCGGTCCATTCGCAACACGGATGCTCACCGATGTGGATCCAGTTGCCAGATTAGGTTCTACGCTGAAGATTCCTGAGTCATCAAATAGTTCTATGTTGAAAACGGAATTTGAACCCTGAAACCCAACAAAAAAAGATGAGTCAAGGGAGGAACTAAGTTTATTAGCATAATGTCTAAAATCGATCTGATCATCATACAGTCTTGTGCAAAATATTATATATATATATATACATTTTTTATCGTCATCGGCGTTTTATTTCAGCAAATAATTTTTAATGACTTCATGTTTTTGACATCTCATTTAAAAAATAGAAATGTCGTTTGCACTTAAAAAAGTTAGATGCATTTTTTTTCTTTTAGGAAGGCTTATTTTTATTTCAGCACTTAACAATATTTCGTTATTTCATTGATAAAATAAATTGAATATTTTGCTTGATTAATTTTATTCCTTAATTTCGATTTGCTGTTGTTTCTTTAAGATTGGTACGAAGGGCTGACAAAAAGTTCTTGGAATTTCGTTGCAATTCTTTATTACCACAATATAGGTACACATTTACTTAATCGCCTTTAAAGTAGGCTCCTTCAGAATACACACACTTGCTTCACCGTTCCTGCCACTGTTGGGAACAATGATGAAACTTCTGTTGTGGTATTTTCCGAAGTTTAGCCATGGCGTTGGTTTTGATGGCTTCTACGGTGTTAAAGCGGTTACCTTAGAGGCCCTAGCGGTTAAGCGGTTACCTATTTTGATCTTGGGGAAGGGGCAGAGAAGTACGACAGTGCTAAATCCGATGAATAGGAAAGCTTATGGAGGAGTGGAAGCTCTGTTCTGCGAGCCATGTCTGCATAATAATCGACGTGTGGGAGACAGCATTGTCGTGATCCACTTGCCAACCTCCTCACCATTTGGCGGGACGTTTCCTCGAATTGCCTCCCTAATATTTTTTTTCAAAACTTGTGCTTAAAAAGGTCTGTTAACAATATGTCCAGTTGGTACGAATTCATGATGCACCACAACTTCGTTGTCGAAAAACCGCAATGAGCATCACTTTTGTTCACTTTGCCACGACAGGATTTCTTTGGCCGAGGAGAGAACGTTGTGTGCCATTCTGATGATTGCATCTTTATCTCCGGGTCGTAAGCGTACATCCTGGTCTCGTTACCAGCAGCAATTGTCTCAAGAAACATCGGGTCTTCTGCGTTTTCTAAAAAACATTCGGCCGCAAAATGCGCAGCCATGGGACTGACTTTGTACTGGCATGTTTCGTCTTCAGATCATCTGACAAGATTGCGTGAATAGATCCATGAGAGATTCCCACTTCCTCTGCCAACTTGTCGATGGTCATTCTTCGGTCTGATCTAATTAATTGTTTCGCTTCCTCGACTATTCCTTTGTTTCTGGTCTCCCACTGCGGCTGTCGTCTTCCAGCAATTTCTGTCCACACTGAAGTCTTAAAAACCACTCGTAAATGGCTGTTTTCTTTAAACAATCGTCACCGTAAACTGTTTGTAAAGCTAACAAAGTCTGAAGCAGATTTCCACAATCTATACTTGAACTACACTTGAACCCTTTGCTTGAAACTCTATATTGCACCAACTGATCATCACACACGCCTACCTTCAACTACACTGCCGTTACACTGTCTGTTATGAATTCCGGTAATAAATAAATATAGTGGTGTGAAAAATAAATTAATTATTTTTGGTGATAAAAAGTTCAATGAAATTCTGGGAACTTTTCGATTGCCCGTAGTATATTTTTATTAATCTTTAGATAACTTATTTTTTATAGAATTATCTTCAGATAACTTGTTTTCTACCTGTACAGCTTTACCAGCCTGTATAAAAATTTTTCGTGCGGGTTATACTTCTTGAATACTGCGCTGCGTGTCGGCGTCAAGTAAACGGGATTTCAGCGTAAGGGTAACGAAGAATCTACAATTCCAATTCAAGAGTCATATACATCCGATTTTAGAAACTAGAATAATTTTTCGGAGTTTAGAATGTCACAGAATTCTTGAAAGAAAAGTTACCTTTTGCGTCATTTTTTCATGACCTTAATAATTCCCTTAAAACACTTTCAATGGCTGTAAAACTATTTGTTTTTAATTTTTTCCATTAATTTCAATTATAAGTTAATACATGACACAAAGAAACTTTATCCAAAAATGCTGTTTAAGCATTTTTATAAATAAAAGCTAATAATAAAGATTCAACTTACACTATCTGTATCTTGCACAAACATGTCCAGATTAGGTAAAGGAGTTCCATTGGCTACATTCTCATTCACATTCACAGTGTAACTTATTTTATTGAAAGTAGGCGGTTCGTCGTTCACATCACGGATTGTGATAGTCAAGGCGGCCACTGTCCAAGCTTCTGCACCAACAGCTAGAGCACCATTAGGCAAAATCTCTGTAGCCTGTTTGATATAAAAAATTCATAATATTGGATTAAACTTATCTGAAATACTCCTTATACTATATTTAAACACGTGGATATCAAACTATAAGCTTATTGTAAGTAATTAATATGGAATGGTCGGGGAATGCTTCAAGCTGAAATATGGAAATGTTGAAAATTAATATCGATTCATGACATCTATGACTTATTAATATTGATTTATGATATGTATGACTTATTAATATCGATTTATCATATCTATGGCTGTATCTATGATATCTATATGGCATTTAATGACTGTATTTTCATGATCTTAATAATCTACCGATAATTATTCACAATATTTTCATAATATCTTTAATGATATATTACTCGATTTCCTGTTCAGTCATTCTTCGTTGAAATTATACAATTTTTAACATGCAAAGAGCAAAGAATTAAGAAGAGTACAGATTTATATACAACAAGGCAAGCGTAGTAAAGTAATAATAACAGAGATGGTACTTGGCATGATATAAAGATGTCTTTTTTGAACGGTGATAGTCTAGGGTTTCGAAACTCAGTTCCGTTAATAAACTATGGGAATATTCTCAACTTTTATCTCAAATCAAACTGTATCTAGTTATTCTTGCGTGATGACAAGCCAACCATTTGCGAAGAATATTTACTTAGTAGATAAAAGTATTCTGTAATAATAATAATAATAATAATAATAATAATAATATGCATCATATCCGCAGGAATCCTTACTCGACCTTTATTGGCGATCATAAATAAACTTTCCCAATATAAGAAACCTTAGCGACCTGTCGGCTCAACCAATCGAAATGAAATTTTTGATATTGATATTTGAAGGTACGCGCTCGAGATGAAGTGATTTAAAACAATTCAGCTCTCAAGGTTACGGTTACGCTGAAAAATTTCGAAATTTTTGAATGGCAACACTTACCTTGTTCCTACACGAAATGTTCGGCGCATTTAAAAACCATAAATGGCGTTGGAATGATACAGGTATGACGAAAATTGACAGCGTAAAGCATAGGCAAAGAGCATTATAAAGGAGCAACACTAATACGAGACATAACAAGGAAAAACCTTTCGTTGAGATTACAAGTTCTCAAAGTTCTCACCTTCACAGACAATAACACATTGCATGCAGGAGATTGTTGACAACAATGCCGAACATAGCATGGCACGAGAAGTCTGTGTAACTTCACATTTTATGTCATCTTTCCATTCTGGCAAATCTCATGGGCTTGATGTGTCCATCTTTAGATTTCAGATAAGCCCAGAACCAGAAATCCATCGCAGTAAGGCCGGGTTACGCGACGGCTACGAAACTGCATTACGAAAGATAACTCTGTCTAGGTGCTTCTGCTTCCATCCCTGCCAGATATCCCTGATATCTGTTGTGAATTATGCAAATAATGTCAGTGCTCCTCCTTGCTCTAAACAAAGCTCTTTTTTGCAAATGTTTTACGCCGGGAATTTTCGCCATACGTATATCGTTCCAGCGCCATTTATGTTTTTTCAATACACTGATCAATTTGTGCAGGAAAACTGGGTGTTGTCAATCGAAAATTTCAAAATGTTTTTACAGTAATTATAATCGTGAGTGCCCTGTTGTTTCAAACAATCCCAGTCTTGAGCGCATACTTTCAAATAACAATATATAAAATTTTATTTTGAGTGGTTGTGTCAGGACTGAGTGTTCGGTGCATATTCGTGGCGAACATCTTCGTGAAAACTTTAAGTTCTGATCTTGAACAGGGAGCTGAATGCAGCTATGTTCTGTGGTAGATAACTGTGGTTAAGTGGTGGAAGAACTACACTTCAGAAGGATTTAAAATTCTCTTTTATTAAACCACAATTATAAACAGCCACTTCCCAACTCGGGAGAGATACAGAAAATAATGACCGCACTTGGGTCTAAACTGAACAATCAGATAATTTAAACTAAAACTAAATAGAAATTAAGTAATCGTTGCTCACAGAGCTATGAACGCGAAGTTGGCCTTTATGCTAAATGGTGCGTAGCAAGATTTAACTAATACTAAGGCACTTAGAATTACTTCAATAAGTAATAGCGTAACAGCGCTACGGCTTAGAATTTAAATACTAGTTGGTCAGGCGGACGTCGAACAGAGTGGCAGTGGTCTGAGACTAAAAGCTCTCTCACACTGAGAGGTTCCTACCTCTCGTTTAAATAGAACTTGGCTCCGCTTCAAATTAGCATAAAGCTAAAACGCGCGCTTATTCTAACGGGAAGTTGAAATGAGAACAGATAGAAAAAGAGAAATTAAAACAAAACTTTGTTAGTTTAACTAAAACCTTACAGTTGAGCGAATAGGGCGCTAGAGGTCTATATATCATGAAATAGTTTTGATGACCACCCTGTACTATCAATTAAATGTATTAAATTACGCAAATAAACGATAAGTCTGAAAGGTTCTTATAAAGATATTTTTTATGTCATACAAACATAACTAGGATAAAAAAATTGATCGTAGACTCTCCGTTTTAGTTTAAAAAGCCGCCGGTGTTTAATGCGGAAGATTACTAACGGAAGAGTGAGGAAGTTTTACAACAAATAAAACAAACAAAAGAGTTTTCAGACACATATATTTTATTAGTCCAAACGGGCAATTTGCCAAGAAGGACTATTACTTTCGTTTCGGCCTTTTTGCGTTGATTCATTAAAAGCGTTGTTTCACTTTTCAATTGTGGCAACCAAATATTATCGCTCTATCTTTCATTATTTAAAGAAATTAAATAATGAAAAATCTGCATAAACGTATATATGTTTCTCGCATTGTGATAAAACAACGGTACCTAGAGCCACCAATTTTTCAATAGTGTAGTCCTCCACCCAAACATATGCCTCTGGAAGGCCGAATTTTAAATTTCGAATTTTATACTTTATATTTTGTAAAATTTTAATGAATTTTTGATGAACATATTCAACGATTTGAAAGCAAGCAGTGGCAACGTTGTACAGAAAAAATATTTTTATCTCCAGCGCGCAAGACTGTTTATCGGAAATTCTAAAATTTTGTAGTTTCAGTGCAAAGAACATGATATTTAATAAATAAAGGTAACACACAAAATGGTTAAAAAACGCCCGTTTGGACGTAATTTAAAATCTGAAACCTTTCAGACCTTTTTTTAAATTTTTATTTTTTATTTATTACGTTTATACATTCAAAATGACCCTATGTAAAATTAGTCGATGATATAAGCAATAAGATACATAATTTAAGACGTTTGAAGTTATATTCTTAGTGAATGTTAAACCTATAAACGAGTTGCCAAGTGTATTTGGATAGTTACTTGATACATTACTGAGATTAAAATGATATTTTATAAAATCAAATGCTTGGCGAAATAATAATAATAAAAAAAAATCTGAAAGGTTTCACATTTTAAATTACGTCCAAAGGGGCGTTTTTTTAACGTTTTTTGTGTTACCTTTATTTATTAAATATCATGTTCTTCGCACTTAAACCATAAAATTCAGTTCAAGAGAAATATCGCAAAATAATTTTAAATTGAGCATATCTTTAGAATTTCCGATATACAGTTCCGCACGCTGCAGATAAAAAGGTTTTTTTCTTCGTAGAGTGTTGCTAGTGTTCGCTTTTAAATCGTTGAGTTTGTTCATCAAAAATTCGTTTAAGTTTTATAAAATATGAAATAGATAATAAAACAAATTCCAAATTTGGGCTTTCAGATGCGCATATTCGGGTGGAAACGTACGTTATTCAAAACTGGATGGTCTAGGTACCGTTGTTTTATGATATTTGGAGAAACATGCATACATTTATGCAGATTCTTCATTATTTAATTTCTTTAAATATAATACAAGGCGATAACTTTTGGTGGCAACAATTTGAAAAGTGATACAGCCGTTTATAGTGATTCAACGCAAAATCGCATGACGAAAACAATAGTCCGTCAGGGACAAAGCCCCTTTGGACTACTACTACTACTAATAATAATAATAATAATCATAATAATAATAATAATAATAATAATAAATTATAGCAAATACCACCCGAACACAATGACTGTTTACCAGACGACCTTGCCACTCACACGCGATCGGGCACACGATTTGACCAAAATTTCACTAGTTTTGAAACGTTATTATGCGTATACCCTTTGCCCAATTAAACATTTTTTTGTCTATTTGCTAATGTGGTCTTTAATTTTTCTAATGACGTATTTTCATTGACTGTAGCATTTGTAGTTTCGAAGACATAAGCATTCGCGCACACCTCAAATAGCGTCTTAATTTTCGGTTTTGCATCATCATCAATTAACGTTTAATTGAATAAGCAGATGCAGTTCCCGGGTGTAATGCATCTAATATGCAGGAGAATTCAGCGGGTTCGTCCGAAATGATGGAAGTAGAGAGATTTCTTTTTGCTGAATAGGAATGCGACCGCTCATGCGCTGGAGATGAGGATGCAGTTTCTTGAGGAAAAACATCTGCCAGTTATTAACCGACCTCCATATCACCCGATTTGGAGCCGAAAGATTGTTTTCCATTTCCGAAAATCAAACTTCACACGAAGTGTCAAAGTTATCACGAGATAACTGACATTCAAGCCACAATGACACGCATGTTGAATAATATTCCAAACAAGAACTTTACTGATAGTTTCATATGATTGTAAGAACGTTCTGCGTTGTGCTCAAGTGCGGGTAGATCATGTAAAACACCCGAAGCATTAAAACCTTCATTTTGAGTTTTCTCTAGTTTTCATTAATCCAGCATGGGAGCTTTTTGGACAGATTGTGTATTCATATTCTGACATTTCGAAATTTATAAAAAATCAATTTTGTACAAATTACTAAATCTAAATTTTTATACGTCACCTCCCCAATTCATATTATTATATTTAAATTCAAAAATCTGTGTACTCGTTGTATAAAATAAAACACAAAAGTTGGCCGAGACATTTAATTTCAAATTTTGCGAATTTTGACATCATATTCAATCTGCACTGAAGATTACTTTTGTGTTTTATTCTTCATAATTAGTATAACATTTTTCAAAATGTAAGTATAGGGATCGGGAAGTGTATAATAAAATTAAATTTCATAATTTTTATAAAACTGACTTTTTTTATTTTAAAATGCCACAGCATGGATTTTTGTGAAATTTAAAAATATTTTGGAATTTGGAAGTATAGCTCTGTTACCAAAGCTTGCGAAAGTAAAGACTGGTAAGTACTTTATAGGGCACGGTATAGAAATTTTGTTATTAATAATTTTGTGAGCAGAAGTAATAGTTTATATTCTACTTTACTGTGCCAAAACTTCTGTCAGTCGTCTACGTTAGTGGGCTCCAAAGTGGAATACGCATACCCCTGGGGGTACGCTAAGTGATACATAGAGGTAAAAGAAAAATAGGCTCATGATCACTTGTGAGAATATGATCGTGTATCACCACAGTGCGAGGTTCTCACATCCGTCGATGCTTCTGGCTTGTATTATATTATATTATATTATATTGCATCACACTATATTAGATTACATTATTATATTATGTTATATTATATTACGTTATGTTATGTTATATTGCATTATATTACATAACTTTTATTACATTGTATTACATTATATTACATCACATTCCACTACACTAGATTAGATTACATTATTATATTATATTATGCTATATTACGTAACTTTTATTACATCGTATTACCTTATATATTATATTGTTACGAATTTTGTACTTAGACAGTAATTTTAGTAGAAGTATAAGTAAAACTGTTGTATTTTTCTCTGTAATGTAGCGTGAAACAAATTTTAAGAAAAAGCTCTGCCGTAAAAGCAAGAATACAGGGACACGTACATTTAACACTCGAGTAAACGGGTATCTCGGTAATTTGTATTGAAACAGAATAAACTATCTTAGCTGTAACCGTAATCTCACACTCTTATTACTTTCCAGTAATTTCCAGAAGCAGAAAGTACTAGAAATATCTAGCGGCCGGTTGAAAACTATTTAAGGCCGAAGACAGAACACCTGCTCTTAGTTGCTTTGTTATTGTTGCTATTGGTTAGTTCCGCTTGAAATGAGATATCCGAGTTAGCTTTCTCTTTAGATGCGCTTTGCGCTTAACGTTCTTAGTAGTTTGAAGTGTAACTACTGATTATTCTGTGTGATACTGTGAACACTTGTAAGAATATTTCTGTGGAAAATTCCAGAGTTCAGGAATATTTCTTTTGATAAAACTAAATTTTTATTAACCTGTTATCGGACTTGTGCATTCAATCTATTACGAACCCGTACGCACGCCAACATTATTATATTATATTATATGCGGTGCAACTTACTATTATTTTCGTCTTAAAGGTACGTGATTTCAGTACATACCGTGGCTCCCAAAAGTGTTCGTATACTTACGATTTTCATTAAAATAGGGCTCTATCCATTAATTAAAAGTAAACTTTTTGAATGAGATTTTAATAATAAGATCTGTAGTCTATTCGTAACAAAATTACATGAAATAGTTTTAAAATATAGCGAAATTTATTTTTAAGAAATTAATTATCAAAAAAATGACAAATATTTTATCTCGCAAAAGTCTTCCTACACTTCATAAAAATCTTGAGATATTAGTAAATATTTTCATTTTTCGTTAAATTAATATTTAGCAGGATATCCTTTAACATCCACAACAGCTTTTAAACGTCTGGGAATAGATTTTACTAGTTTTTTAGTAATTTCTGTATCAGTGTTCCTCCATTCTTCCATCATGATCGTTTTGAGTTCGCTTTTCGTTTTGATGTCGTACTCTAACCTCCAGTTCTTTCCAGATGTGTTCTATGGGGTTTAAATCTGGCGACTGAGTAGTGTTTCCAAACCTGTGGACAATTATAGAGACGCCACAGGCGAACGGAGAGAGCCGTATGCTTAGGATCGTTATCATGATTAAAAATAAAGTTGTTTCCGATACCCAAATTTTGGGCTGATCATTTTAAATTGTCTCTTGAAATATTTAAATAAAGAGAATGATTCATTATGCCATCCATAAATACCAAATTATCTATTCCTGATGCTACCACGCACCCCCATAGAAGAATACCTCAACCGCCATGCTTAACTGTTCCAACTAAGTTCTTAGAATGAAGTTCCTCATTTTTTCTTCTGCGTACAGTTATTCGACCATCGGAACCAAAAATGTTAAATTTGCTTTCGTCAGCAAATAGGACATTATTCCAGTACGTTGGGGATGTATTTATGATTGATTTTGCGAATGAAAGCCTAAGCTTTCCGTTTTTCTCACTAACAAAAACATTTTTATGGGCAGAACGCCCATGTCATCCAGCTTCTCGGAAGAGAACTCGTCGAACAGTTTCATGTGGAACTGAAGTAGAAAACTTTGCATTTAATTCTGCAGAAACTTTTACAGAACTCAAACGTGGGTTTTTCACAAATTTTCTAATAATAAATCTCTCATCACGTTTAGTTAACTTTCTCGGTCGATCTTTTCTTACCTTGTTTTCAATCCGATTTTCTTCTTTAAAGCGTTTTATCACATACTTCATTGTAGAATGGGATACATTAACTAATTTAGCGATATTTCGAATTGATTTACCACTACTGTGGTGAAAAATTATCAATTTTCGAATGCTGTTTGTAATTTCTTTGCCACAGCAACCCATGTTTCAACAATAAATAGAATATTATGAAGTAAACAATAAAAAATTAAAACAAATGATTTTTTGAATGCTACCACAACGCAAAAATTAAAAAAAGGGGCAGACAATCATTCTAATTTTGATTTTATCCAGAAATATTTCAGTGTACGAAGACTTTTGTGAGATAAATGTTTGTCATTTTTTTATTAGTAATTTCTTAAAAATAAAGTTTCGCTATATTTTAAAACTATTTCATGTAATTTTGTTACGAATAGATTATAGATCTTATTATTGAAATCTCATTCAGAAAGTTTACTTTTAATTAATGGATAGAGCTCTATTTCAATGAAAATCATAAATGTACGAAAACTTTTGGGAGCCACTGTATATTGAATTTGTGATACCTAAATCGAACATCTTCTGAAGTTTTATTTATTAGAATATAAATAAACTGCAAAAATGCATAAATTTTGAAAATTTAAATCTGCTTTGTTTACTTAAAGCTTTTAAAAGTAAAGCTATGGTACAATAGAATAATACTAATTTTTGGGTAACGTATATATCTAAAAGAAAAAGAAAGATAGGCAGGAAAAAGAAAAGAAAAGTGTGTGATTTGATCTGTTACTACTAAATTTACTAAAATTTTAACATAGAATATAATTTCGTCTACTTTTCAACTCTCTCGCTATCCTCCTTTTTTAAGTACCGTGTAAGGGATTTGAGTGGATTTTGATAAAAATGTTAATCTCAATACTTTACTTTTTCAGGATAGTTACAAAAATTGCAGTTAATTTTTAATACTCGCTGTTGCTTATTCTTCCAACACAAATTTAAGAACTATTGAAAAGAGCATATTATTTTCTCGTCAACTTTCTTGAGCTCTGTGTTTTTAAATTAAGAAAAAAGTACTTTAGAACTTACTTTAACGCCTACGTTGATAACGCCATTGGAGGATGGAAAAATTTCCTTGTCTAGAAGTTTCGCAGTTCTCAATTCACCGGTGATAGGGTGAATGCTGAAAAATTCTTCAGGATCTATTTCGTACAAAAAAAGGGAGTCAGTATTAACATTCATAATATATTTACTTCCATCCAATTTATAAAGGTTAAGATAATTTTATGAGATATCTATACTATTAAAATCTGTGCACGTCTGTCTGTTTGTTTTTTGTTTGTGACATCATCTCCTCCGAAAGGCGGGATATTGAGTTTCAAGAGAGGTACTCCAGGATTCCAAAAATGTGTAGGAAGCCATTCCGACTTTTCTCATATTTGTATGACTTTAATCAGTCAAGACTCTCGATTAAAAACTCTGAAAACGCTAATTTTGGCACTCTCGACCGCTGGAGATGAAAATCAAGGTCATATTCTGACGCTGAAGAAAGCACGCGATTGCATGTGACGTCATTGTGTGTCAAAAGATGTCGAAAATTGTTCATTAATATCAGCATTTTAAATAAATAGCTGCTTCTGGCAACTTTTTTTGTTTCGGGTTAGATAATTGGCACGATATGTTATGTTGTTGTTGTTGTTGCTTATCTCCATGTCTAGGAAATTACTAGACGAGGTCCATGACTCCATTCACCTTCAAAAATCAAAAACAAGCACAGGAGACTTGGTCCTTAAGAGACAATTCCAGGCACTCAAGTATATGTGTCGGTGAAGCCGGTGCATTTTGACATTTAGAACAAATTGGGTGCATCTTGTAACCTCTCTCGAAAGTGAGTCCTTTCAGGTGTCCACTGAAGAATCGGGAAAGTGTTGTCTGAACACATCTATCGCAGTCAATAGTAAGGGATCTTCCAGGACAATCAGCTTGATACCAGGGATGATTCGGCGGAACGAGCCAAATTTGCCTGTCTGCATGTCTTCTAATGGAGTACAGTCCAAGATATGTCAATGAATTGGTAACTGGTAATGGTTCTTCAGAACCCTCCTTCGCCAGAATGTCCGCCATTTCATTCCCCCAAATGTCAACATGGGAAGGAATCCACTGAAGGTGTACTTCACAAAGTGATGAGACCTTCTTAAGTTTGCTAAGAATTGCACTTCCGGCCCTATCACCAACTCTTCGCCAGTTTGAAAGATATTGGATGGCGCTACGACTGTCAGTCAAAAACCATACTGCCTTAAGATCTGTAAAGGATAAAATAGCGTTTAGTCCTTCATCGATGGCTATAAGCTCACTCTTAAAAACCGAGCTGAAGTCAGAAACGATATGTTATTGCTGCATTAATTCTTTTATTTCTGTTGAGAAAAAGTTGTTATATTGCGTTAAATTAAATCGTTATGTTATACGTATATCTGAAGTGTCAAAAGTTTTTGTTTCCTGATTTGGCAACAAAAAAAAGTATTTACGAATTGGCTGTTGCTTGGAAAGAACGAATTGATTTCATTCATATTAAAATGTTTGTATACGTATAGGAGAAGAGCTATGAGTAGGATGCGTTGATAATGTACTTTTTTTTTAAACGTAATATTTTTTATTTATTCAAGACTGAGGAAACTGCTGTAACATGTCTTCCAAAACGGAGACATTTTCCCTCTCTTTCGAATACGCAAAATGGTCACGAAATGAAATTCTGTAACAGGGGTGGCCATAGCGCTTCTCTCGCAGGCGAGTGATACGTGCATTCTTGTTAAGACTCCGAACAAAGAGGTAACTACTCATACGGCAAATATTGTGGATCACGATCAAAACGGACTCGCGGTAGTCGGCGAAATTACGAAACAAGGAACTGGAAAAAGCTGAGTATGTTCACTTCACTGAGAATCAGGAATTCCATTCTGTGGATCCGAAACGATTGCTCATATGCGAAACATCGAAAGAATGTGGAGCTCCTTTAAATGGTGAAATAAAAAGCAAAGGAGGTACAACTCGTTCATCATTTTGAATCTTATCTTGCGGAATCAATGTGTCGAAAGTCCTTGGTACGAGCAAATGCTTTTAATGCCCTATTTTTATTACATTCATAAATATGCAAGCGCGAAATTATGGCAGCCAGGAACTGTGTATCAGAAATAAACGTAAACTAGGTGGCAGTCTTAACGACATTATGATGAAGTAGTAAAATAAGGAAATGCCGTCAAAAGGAGGTGCCGTCACTTATTTGAATACGTCAAAGAAAGTGCCGTCACTTATTTGAATACTGAATCTGCCTTGAACTGTGTGGTGGTTAGAAGAGGCTGGTTACTAGTTCGAAACCAAAAGGGGAGATTCGACTTCCGCTAAGCTTGGCGACATACTGTGTTGTATTTCTCACCTTTGTAGGTGTAATGTTGATTACCCTTTGTGGTGCATCGTGGCCACATATCTTGGTATGAGATGGTTAAATATGATAGAGGCACTCTGATAAATACCTAACTAGCAGTGTCAGATATTTGAGGAAAAATATTCGAAAGCAAATGAAAATTGCTTTTTCAAAAATATTCTATTGAAATACTTGATTTAGAAAGTAGTTATTACTATACTCACTTGTTACCAAATCGTATGTGACATTTCTTGGATCTCCTTCGTCGCCATCTCTTGCTTTCAGGGTCATTACCAATGTTCCCTACAAGAAATAGATTTTCAAATTTTACTTTTACAAGGTTGTTTCAGGAGAAATGAACAGCGCATAGTTTGTTCATTGTACGTTCTCACGTAGTTTAACTTTCCTTAAACTTATCTTTGTGCTGTAACCGATTAATATAAATTCTTACTAAAAGTATAATTAGAATCCTTAGAAAAAGATAAAATTAAATTTCAAATATTATTTTCAGTTGCTGCTTTACCTCATGCCTGATTCAAGATGGTCAAATTATTTGAAAATGACAAAGCACACAAGGGCTGTCTGAATATGGGAAGGGATACCTTCCTAAAAATGTAAACAGGTAAAAGTGCATAGGTCACCTGAAACTTAACTACAGAATCGAACAAGTATTGCCCCAATACATTAACTAGATAGAGCATGAAAAATTTCAATTGACTGTACGCTGTTTCTAAGTAACACTGGAGTCATACATCAGAGTTGTTACATTTAAACATAAGAGGATAATAACATAAAATTAGGCAAAGTTACATAAATAACACAAACTGTTTAGTATACTCATTAAAATATTGCATATGAACTTTCTAAAGGCAAACGGCTCGTATTCATGTTATAATACATGGGAACAACTACAAAACCAAACTTTGCAGCCAGCCCGTTCGCCTGGGATCGAGCGCGGATCGACCTCTCAGTCTTCAGCGGTCCTAATCTCTCGACCACTGGTGAAGGCGATTTAAAATGGACAAAACCTCCTAGATCGGTAGCTGCCGTACTGCAGGCCCTGGGTTAAAATACCACCGAAGGCTTGGATGTTTATATGCGTATCTTGTCTTTGGGGCATGGTTTGGATTATTTGATTATGGCAAAGCACTCAAGGGTTACCTGCCTAAGGAGAGAGATGATTTCGTGCAGAATTTCCTAAGGAAAACTGACTCATATACACGCTATACGTGAGGAAAACCACGAAAGCGTCCATACAGGTACCCCCGTTGGCGTAATGTCTGACTGCACATTCAGTTGAACAGTGTTAAGCGAATTACGCACACTGCGCATGCCCAGAAGAGAATTTGGGGCAATTACGACTTTGGCGTGATTTTAAAAGAAGATAAATATGGTATATAGTTGATGTTCAGTTATCTGGACGTAAACAGTTCGGGGTTTTAAAACTTGTTAGGTTGTACGTTGCTTCATTACTTAGCTGTAAATATCAATTGTAGAGTCCCCAAATTTTCGTTTAAGAAGGATTACAAAACAGGAAACATTAAAGATATTGTTTATGGATTGTACGTCTGAGGAATAGAAGCAATCGATTATTTACCATGCGTTCCATTCATAAATACTTTAACAACTTAAGGAATGCATATTGAATGACTGGATGGTAGGAAACCCTTGGACCCGTCTGTCGATGGGGATTTTCCCTCAAAACAGGGACAGAACTAAAAAAACTCATATTTTCACTAATAAGGCGATGAAGGCCCCTGCCAACGATAGACGCAACTCTGCGGTTACTATCCACCATAAATTTCATGGGCTTGTTCTAATATTTCTGTCAGCCAAGCGTGATAAGTGATGACAACAAGATGCATTAAAAAAAAAGGCGGTATAGAATATAAATATATCTCCTTTCACATTCCTTAGCGAATCTTTCGCTAGACAACATAAGATGTTTTTTATGTATCGTATTTATGAGTATGACCCTATTTTCACGCCTGTCAACCATTTCGAACTCTATCATTATCAATCGCTTGCAATGAATTTTCGCTTGAAGAAATCCGAAATCGCCGACATTTACCATGTCGGGTTACCGACATGCTATACTCCGTTACTATTAACAGATATTATTGTAAACTTTGCAGAGTTTTTAATTACTTACAACAGGCGCATCTTCGTCCACAATTCCAGTCAGAGATCCTACGAAAACAGGTGGTCGGTTTTGAACATCCCCGACGTTAACGATGACAACAGCAGTAGCATTATGGCGTCCATCCTGTAGGAGGAAAAAAAAACAAATTCTTAGCAGAAAAAATTTATTTTTGTAGTACAAAAAAATCTTAAAATATCAAATACCAAATAATAAATAAAATACCAAAAAATAAAATACATGAATGGCAGAAAGAAGAATGAGTTTTCTACCATTCATGTATTTTATTTTAATGTTTGAAAAGACGAATGTTTTTCTTTCTTTATTATTAACCAATAAAGAATCTGTCTGATTTTTTCTTTTTTAAGAAAAATAAATTGTGTCTTTATGTAAAGAAAGGAAAGATTATGAATAGTTGAAAATTGAACAAAAGTTTAAAAAAACATTTATCTTATCTATTATTAAATAATGAAGAATCTGCTTGTATGTTTATTTGTTCTTCCTATTATTCACAAATTCATTAGAGCCAGCAGATTTTTGAGCACACATATTCCTCATTCGAATATGTTGATTGTTTTGGAATTTCGCATATTTTTAAAAACGTATTTCATATTTTAGCCAAAGTTAGTGAAATTTTAATCAACAAATTCAGCAATTAAAAAGCAATGTGTTGCCACTCGACAAACGTAAGATATTTTTCTTTCAAATTTATTCAACAAACTCAGCAATTTCATAAAATGTGTTGTCGCTGTTAGAAACAAAGTTGTCACCGTCAGAAACATTTACCCACGCAGGTGTATTGTCATTCGGCGAATCGTAAGATACTTAATTTTTCTGTCAAAATTAATTATCTGTATTGATTAGCAAACTGAACAATAAACTTAGTTCTTCATCGCTGCTATTATTGATTTCTACCTGGATCCGTGTGAAGTTGCATTAGTCATACTCATTAAAATCCTAATAATAATACACATATATTGAGATTACAAATGTATAAAATTTAGTCATAAAAAAAAGTAAAAGCAGAAATAAAAATTATTGTGCTTCAGTTTTAAAAAGACCAAAGGGCTATTAATTTCGTTTTGGCATTTTGCGTTGGTTTAGTATAAAAGGCGTTTCACTTTTCAAATTGTTGCCACCAAATATTAGAGCCTTGCATTATATTAAAAAAAATAAATAAGGAAAATCTGCATGAATGTATGCATGTTTCTCGCAATAGGAAAAAAAAAACAATGGTACCTAGAAACATCCAGTTTTGAATAATTTAGTAATCGAAATTTAGTAATGTCAATCGAATATGGGCATCTGAAAGCCCGAATTTTGAAATTCGAATTTGTTTTAACTATTTCGAATTTTGTAAAACTTTAACGAATTTTTGATTAAGAAACTGAACGATTTCAAAACGAGCAATGGCAACACTATACAGAAAAAAACATTTTTTTTCTCTAGCGCGCGGGAATACGTACCGAAAATTCTAAAGATATGCTGTTTTTAAATATTTGTGATATGTTGTTGAATTGAATTTTATGTGGTTTAAGCGCGAAGAACATGATTTTTAATAAATAAAGGTAACATACAAACGTTAAATAAACGCCCTTTTAGGAGTAATATAAAATCTGAAAGCTTTCAGAATTTGTTTTTTATTTTTTTTAAATTTATTTATTTTTCTTATTTATTTATTCATTTTTGCTTTATTTTATTTAGTTTTCATTCCTACTTCGGCGAATTTACGTGGCGTCGAAAGTATAAAGAACGTTTTCTGCATTCTAAGAATGTATTACGATCATTTACAAGCTATAGGACTGCTATTCAATAGGAAAAAAAGAACTATAAGTTTAAATTTATATTTGTTTTATTCTAATCTGAAGCTTCTTATTTCTTATTTTATTGACTGATTAGTCTTCCGTACACTTCATACTATCATTTTCAGAGGGCGATACCATTTTGAAAATGGCTCACGCTATTGGTGCATTAACTTCGCGAAAAATTATGACTCTCGTCGAGGGATACGCTATTCTGGAAAGAATTCTAGTAACTTGAAGCATAAAACTGAAATATTGTTTCTACTTACATCAGCAACAAGTTTTACAAGGTATCTGTTACTTTCAGCATAGTCGAGATTTCTCCGCAGCACAATGGATGCTGTAGAAGCCTGCGGGCTCGATGACTGGCTAACTACAGAGAATTTATCACATGCAGTCGGAAACTAAAAGGAGAAAATTTTCTGTAGAGCGAAGATGAGGTTTAGCAGCTATATTATAATACACTAGTATCATATTAAGTAATAAACTATTGTGTGTGAAATAAACAGAAACACGCTATAACACAAAAAAATAATGAGTTAGCTGCTTGATTTCAAGAAATGATTATTTTCAGCTTTTATACTTGGGACCAGAAATGAAGGCATTTTAAAT
This sequence comes from Stegodyphus mimosarum, assembly GCA_000611955.2. Taxonomy (NCBI): domain Eukaryota; kingdom Metazoa; phylum Arthropoda; class Arachnida; order Araneae; family Eresidae; genus Stegodyphus; species Stegodyphus mimosarum. The sequence continues at coordinate 167,700 of KK121082.1, forward strand.
TTCAGTCTAATTATCTCAATTAAATTGCCAAAAATATCGAACTGTTCTACGGGTTCGTTAATTTGGCGTAATTGACGATAACACTTGACGAAAAATCGAAAATTAATTCGCCAGTATTACACAGGACAGTTCCAAAGACACGTTTACAGTCTACGATAAACACGCTAAAACAATCAGCAACACAGCCTTCAGGCAGCAGCTTCACGACAAAGCACTAAAGCACACCCCCGACTCGGCCACTCGCTCTCAATGTAATCTCTGAACTGCACTTCTCAAGATACTACACGTACAGGCAAGGTATAAATAGCTTTAACCTACCTTCGAAAACTTTCTAGGGGAAACCGCTAAGAATGCGCTCTAGAATGTTCTCGATCCGTCTATGACATATCGCCTTTTTGTCACCAAATGGTCGATTTCGAGCTAAATCTGGCAACCCCGCCTTTCCCTGCCACGTTCAGGCAACCGTAACTCCGTTTGGCGGCAAAGCTCTTTTACCGCAGCTGGGCATTTCGCAACAAAACAAAAAAGTACCCATTTACAGATTAATTGCATTAAAGGAATTAACAGTCTATTAAAATTTTTACTTGATTTTAATTTTTAAAGAATTAATTTTTTTTTAATATTGGATTGAAAAAATAACAAATAATAGGTTCAAAATGCGATGAAATGAGAACATACCAACTTACCATAATGTGGAATTCTATAACTACTTATTTAAGAATGGGCCCATCCTTAACTCATTTGGTGTCAATCACATGCAAATTATGTAAATTCTTTGAATTGTCACGCTAAATTTTGCATCAGTTTAGAACATAATTCAAGATTTCCTGCCCTATAAACTTCCTAAATTAGTTTGAGCCTTTTGGATAGAAAACAAAAGTACGATTTATATTAAGCCATAACGTTTTTATTGTCGCTATATAAACGTATAAACGTCACTACATAAATGATTTTAAATATGGTTTATATTAAACCACAACTTTTTTTGGCATTATATGTATGTACAAATGTATAAACGCTTTTATTGTCACTATTCGCCTCAGATCTGTTACAGTTTGACCCAAGTACGGAGGAAATTGCAGCAGACGAATAGCTGGTAAAAGTTTACAATTGGGCGCCCCTTGTTTTTTGGTATTCTTTTTGGACGCCAAGATCGGCCCCAGGAAGGCACAATTTCAAGATGGCCGCTACACAAAACCAAAATAAGAAGTCAAAACAAACTCCGTGTCCATGTACACATCGACCTATTTTCACTTCAAAAAACATCAGAGAACTGCACAAATTAGTCACTGCACATTGCCTTGACTTTGTCCATGTGCACATCGATTTATTTCCGCTTAAAAAAATCAAGAAGCTAAAACCAAGTTAAAACTCTCATGGTAACCAGAAATGAGATTTCATCGCCAAAACTGAACAATGTTTTTGCCCAATCGATAGGGCACCCAGTTCTAAACTAGAGCCGAATAGTTATAGTAAAATATGTTTGCGCTAAAATCAACAAAACTACCGGATGTTTATTTTGGGAATTTGATGAAGTGATGGTTTAAAAAATAGCAGCTATAATCAAGGAACCTTAAATATATGAACATGTTTCCAAAAATTGCTGCAACTGATCCATAGCTTCCCGACTACATTCATGCGTTCAGAATGTTACAATCAATAAAGAACATTTTAGCGGGCAGGCGTAATAAACAACTAAATCGGCTCTTTAGAAACATAATCTTGAAACATACCATGGGATTGAAATCACATCGTATTTGTAAAACTCCTCCAACGTCGTCGGCATCTGTAACCTTGATATTCTCGTATACAGTAGTACCCACAGGTGCGTCCTGCAAAGAACAAGTAGCTTTATCTAAAATTTAGGAACATAAACTCATCATAAAATAAATTTATTTTATATCTTTCAGCTATGGCTTTCGTATTCGCAGAATATTAAATCTGTTGAAAATTAAGACGAAACAAATAATGTCATGACATATAAATAAATGATGAAAATGATAAACTAAAATATCTTCTTGAACTTACTTCTAATACAGTTGTTTCGTAAGGGATGTTATGAAAAAGGGGTTCGTTGTCGTTTTCATCCAGTACTATAACAGTCACAGGTACTCTTACCTATAAAACAGCACGTTTCTATTAAGTTATAATAATAATGTGTTATTAATTGTTTCATTTTGATAACGAAATATCAAACTTTAGTACTGGTACTTTCGCTCTCTTCAGATTTACCATGTTACATTATACGAAAGATAGTAGTGTAATACTTCTTTCGCAAATAAAGCAAACTCCATTGATGGAACACAGCAAAAACTTTATTTAACACTTAAAATGACGACATTCAAGCAAGCAAAAAAAATCATATTCTAAACTATTTTAAAATAAATATAATCAAAGCTGTAATCGTAATCGGTTCTTTGATCTTACGGCTTATAGTTGCAAAAACAACTTTTACCGGTACTTTTGGTAATTTCTGCCCTTAGGCGATGATTATAAAAGCAAAGGCAATACTGCCGCGCCGAAATTGGCGAAGCTATACATGTACATGTAAGTACAGACATAGGAAAGCATCGATAGTAATGCATGACATAATGGTACTGGAAATCTGCTGATAAAGGTCATGTGATGGGGTCACCACTAATTTACTGTCCATGCAGTTGACTGCTTCATAGGTAAGTTTAACAAAGTCCTTTCCAAGCACAAAAGTCTGTCTTTTGAGTCTTTACTGAATAAATTCAGCGTTGTGATTATACACTATACACACTTTATGAAAAACACAAATTGCACTATTGGAAAACTTGAAATATAAACGTGCCGATCAAGTCCATATGAATACAAAGTCTCTTGATATTTACATTTACACAAATATGAAAACACAGATAATACTGTGAGGTTTAAATTATAAACCTGAGCTTTGTCAGATCTGGTGCCGATCAAGTCCATAATATTAAAGAACAAAGTCTCTTGGTTTAAGTATTTACCACTTGGAATTGTGGAATATCGAGCGCGGCCGTTTGGCAGCTATTTCTAAGGTCGGATCGTAGTTACTTAGTTCTCGAATATGATCATAGGATGAGCTGTTAATATTTTGGTAAAAGTTGTGACATGTTGAAAGAATTTGATCAGCTATTGGGTTGATCTTTAAATCTTTGTGTAGTTGAAGGTTTCGCACAAACCATGGGGAATCTGTAATTTCTCTCAAAGTTTTGTTTTGAAATACTTGCAGTTTTTTCCTGTACGTTTTGTAGACTGTAGCCCAAATTGGTATTGCGTATAGAAGGATTGGTCTAATTAGAACCAGATACAGTTTTCTTTTGAGTCTCAAGCTTAATTTTGATTTTCTGTTCATAAGGGGTTGAATCACAATTTTGGCGGCTATGGCTTTTTGCAAAGTATATATTATATGATCTTTAAAAAGTAACTGGGCATCAAAATAAACACCGAGATACTTGACCTTATTAACAATGGGTACTGGGTGATTGTTGATTTTGATGTTTATTTCTATGGGAGTGAATTTTCTGTGCCTTCTGAATATTAAAACTTGGCATTTGTTAGGGTTTACTTTAAGCTTCCAATTATTTAAATAGTGGATAATTTGGTTGACTGCAATGTCCAGCTTATCGACGGCGAGTTGCGGCTTTATGGATTTCGTCAAAATTGCAGTATCGTCCGCAAATTTTACAATTTTGGAATTTAATGGTGTAGGCATGTCATTAATAAAGACATTGAAAAGAAAGGGGCCAAGGACACTTCCTTGAGCCACTCCGCTTCTGATTCTTTTTCTTGCAGATAGTGAATCTTTAATTTTAACCTGGAATGTGCGGTTTTTTAAATAGCATTTAATCAATTTGATGAAGTTAACAGGCAGTCGAGCAAGGTGCAGCTTAAAGAGCAAGCCCTCATGCCACACCTTGTCGAATGCTTTTTCTAAATCTAGGAAGCAACTTGCTATGGTGTTCTTTTTTGAGAAAGCATCAGCAATATATTCTGTTACATTAAGCAGTTGTAGAACTGTGCTGTGGCCTTTACGGAAGCCGAATTGATCTTGACTAAGAATATTTTTATTTTCTAGATGCTCAACAAGCCTTTTCTGAAGAACTCTTTCGTATACTTTGGCTAAGCTTGGTAGTAAACTTATAGGCCTGTAGGAGTTGACATCCTTTGGATTTTTTCCCGGTTTTAGAAAAACTGTGATTATTGCGTGCTTCCACTGTCCTGGGAAATAATTTAGCCTTAAACAAGCATTAATTATGTTGGTAATCAGAACAATGTATGTCTTCGGAAGAACTTTGAGTGCTTTATTTGAGATTCCGTCAAATCCAGGGGCTTTACGAGCTTTTAATCGCTTGATAATGTTGTTTATTTCATTAGGTGAGGTGGGTTTGACATGTTCATGACCATTAATCGAGTTTAGATTTTTTACAAAATTTTCGACATCTTCATCTGTGTCCTGGTTACTAATATTAGGGGTGGTAAAGGTGTTTTCGAGGTGGGTAGCTATTTCTTCAGAGATTTCATTATTAGAATAGAGTAAGCCTCTAGTAGTTTGAATGGGACCTATGTTGTAATTATTGTTTCGGAGGCATTTAGCTAATTTCCATATATTTGTATGATCCTGGTCCATGTTATCCAGATACAGTTCCCATTGTTCGGATCTATATTCATTTAATAAGTTCTTCAGCTCTCTGACTTTCCTGTTTACTATTCTTTTAATTCTCGGGTCGCCCGTTCTTCTCCATAATTTTGCTATCCTATTTTTCTCTTTAATTTTATCAATCAGGTAATTTGGGAGTTTTGGCTTTTGAAAATCTTTAAAATGGGTGGATTTGTAGATGGCGTCGTTTATGCTGGCATTGATTTTGGTAATCTGCATTTCTATTTCATGAATATCGGAAAGAGCAGATCAAAGCTGTTTCAAGAGCTGTATTATATATACAGCTTTGAATATAATTACGTTCTTCGTGCGTTTAAAAACGTTGCCATTCAGATACATATTAATGTTCGTCTATTTAAATTCTACAAATTTTGCAACAATGTTTGAAACTATTCTTCGTGCATTTAAAACGTTGCCACTCAGATACATATTAATGGTCGTCTATTTAAATTGTACAAAAAATTAAAAACAATATTTAAAGCTGTTACAGTAGCAATTTAAAAAATGACTTCACTAATAAAATTATTTACATGTATACAAAATTCGTAACAATACTTTCGCTTAACGTAAGAATTAGCAAATATTTATTGAATTATTTTACGCTAATTTTTTAACGTACGATTCAATTGTAAATAGAATATGGCTTTCAAACAGATACTTTAAGAGAACATCATGTTAACCAAAAGGGTACGTCTTTAAATTTTTCATATATACATTTATGCATACACAAGGTTATTCTTCACAAAGCAGTAGAATAAAAGTGATAAAATTAATTTCCTATCGAGAATTTTGAGTTTATAGTGAATGACGTTTTCCAGCCTTAAACGGCAAACAAAAATAGTTTTTTAAACGAGATTCCTATTTCAGTGAATAACATAAATATTATTTAATTACTTACAATATTGTTATCTTGTCCGCCTCCGACAATGTCTTCTAGAGTGACGTAAAACCTCAGACTGTCATTGATCTGTAAATAAATTATATATTCAAATGTTAAATGCATTTTTTGAAAAGGGATCTAATACAGATATTCAGCACAATATGTCAGTAGTATGTTGTTTGCAAAAATTTGAAATATAAATCGAGCTAGTTTTAGTTAATATTGCACTACTCATTATTTTTAAATTTAGTTTTGCTGCATGACACCGACAATTTATTTCTGATATGACAAGATTTATTTCACACGCTTAATTTTTGCTGAAGTTACACTCATGTCCATAAATTAAGGATAATGCAAAATCAGGCAAAGGAAGAGTTAGAAGCAAAACAAATTTGACTTATTTGTAAACCTTATTTATTAAACAAAAGGTAAAGAGCAAAAAAAAGATGCTATATGTTTGATATTATTAAACAAATTAGCGATTTTTTCTCCCTGGAGCAAATTACAAAAAAAACCTATTTACAAAAAACAATATTACATGGTTGGTATGATTGTTAATACATTGTATGTCTCCCAGGCGATGCAATACAGTGCGTAAAACGCCTAGCCATGCTGAATATCAAAGCATCGATCTGATCTTGGGGTATATTACACCACTCAAAAAACAATGCTCTCCGAAGTTCCGGTAGACATGTAGGAGGAGGTTGACGGGCTGCAACTCGTCGGCCAAGCATGTCCCACACGTACTCTACTGGATTCAAGTCCGGTGAGAATGCTGGCAAGTCCATACGGGTGATATCCTCCGATTGAAGGCGATGTTTGCACGGTGAGGAGGGGCGTTGTCATTCATAAACACAAATTGTGCGCCCATGGCACCCCGAAACAAACGTACATGTTGTTCCAGAATGACGTCCCGATAGATTTGGCTTGTCATGGTTCCAATTTGAACATGCAGGTCAGCTCTGGAACCCAGAATAATTCCACCCCAAACGAGCACTCCTGCACCACCCTAACGGTGTCGTTCAGTGATGTTTTCTTGGTGGTAACGAGTATCTGGAGCTCTCCATATGAAAGTCCGGCGAGAATCAGACTGCAAGCTAAACCTGGACTCGTCGGAAAACATCACACAAGACCACTGTTGCGGTGTCCACAATGCATGCCCTCTACTCCAGGCTAACCGCAGGCGACAGTGAATTGCAGTAAGTGGAACGCATCTGACAGGTCTACGAGCATATAGACCAATCTGCCCTAAGGGTCTGTACACGATCTGCCTTGAAATTGTCGTACCAGTGGCCGAAGAGAGCTGACGAGACAGGTCTGAGGCTGTGCTCCGCCTGTTTCTTTTAGCAGTAACTGCCAAATACTCGTCCTCATTCGGCGTTCAAATACTCGTTCTCTGGGGCGACCTGTGCTGTAACGTCTACTCACATTACCATCATCTTGGAATTGTTGCCAAAGCCTGGAGATGACACTCTGGGCAATTCCAAGTTCGTCCGATACTTCCAGTTGGGTACGCCCCCATTCCAGACGGCCGATAATTCTACCACGCAAAAAATCATCCAAATGCGTCCTTTGTGTCATAACTATTCGGTTATCGCACTGAAATGCTTATAAAGCGCCTGCGAACAATTTTACTTCTTTGCCTGTATTCCTTATATATCATTCTCTTACACTCTCGTCACTGTGATGTACCATCGGTGTCATCTGGTTACTTCCTGAAATTTGCATATGATTCTTGAAGATGTGTGTAGTGATTTTACAGGTGATATATTTATTTTAGAGTTCGATTTCCGTGTTATATACTAAGCTGTAAAATACTAGTAGTTTAAACAAATATGAATTGCGTTGTGTTTGTACCCTTTTAAATTTCGTTTCAACAACCCGAAGAGCCTTGCTACTGGTGAAGCCATGTTGTGTAATCAGAAATTCAAGTAGACACATAAAATCAATAATACTAACTTAGTTTATTACTTTCCTTAAAACACTGATATCAAACAAATTTACTAACATAAAATTATACTAACTTAGTTTATTACTTTCCTTAAAACACTGATATCAAACAAATTTACTAACATAAAATTATACTAACTTAGTTTATTACTTTCCTTAAAACACTGATATCAAACAAATTTACTAACATAAAATTATACTAGTCCCCGGGAACTACCTTATTTAGTTTAGAAAACAAATAGCTAAACATTTATATATTTTCCACAAATACTGCAATCTTAGACAGTAACCACTTCAATTCAAATACTATTGTTTAAGTAATAACTATTTTTATGAGTTAAGATACAAATTAAAATTTTCTATTTCATTTTTCAGTTGTAAGGTTCTTACACCTTATTTATCCCAGAACAAGAGAAAATTCAAATAATGAAGTACAGAGTTAAGTACCTATAGTATTGCACCATAAGAGGAAAAAAAAATTATACCTTTAACTAGAGCAATTTAAGACTGCTCACAAATTTCTTCAGATCTCAGTTAAATCAGCAAATCTTCAAAAATATTAAAGATTTAAATTTTCTACCTTTCAAAATTCTTTACAGCAAACATTTAAATAAAAGTTAAATTCTGATAATAATAGAATCTTTAAAAAAATTCAAGAAATAATTAAACCAGAGAATTTTGGATGAAAAAAAAATCTTTAAGAATTTAAGTTAACATTAAAGTTCAAAAAGAAAAACTTCTTAACTGACGGAAGATGTGAACCTGGAGATTTGGGGGTTCGACGGCAGCTTGGCGGACACCGAACATTCGAAGAATACCCAGTACGCAGGAACTTGGAAGTTTCATCCAGCCTTCTGTATTACGAACTTCAGAGCCATCAGGAAACTCAGGTCGGAACACAGGTTGCTTGGCTATTGATTTTTTCTGTTCTTATAAATTGAAGAAGCGGACTGAGTCTTCATCAGATGGTAGAATTGACGAAGAAATATTTACTTTCCATTTTGAAGGACATTATTTCTGTGGTAGTTGAAGCATGGAAATATAATTTTCTTTCATTTCCTTTTCTATTGCAGAATTATTTCATTTACATTTTTGAAGGACTATTTCCGAAGCCATGGAGTAAGACGTGACAGGAGCCATAAGCCCCCCGTTAAAAAAACAAATTCATCCTTTCTGTTGCAGCAACAAGATGCCCAAGGCGCCCGAGAAAGTTATCTTCTTGTCAGCCGAATGCAAAAACGAAAACGTCCCAACAGCTTCGCAATCCCACCTGCACCCGCTTTTTGTCAGGTCCGGACACTAGATATCGCCAAAACTCGCCAAAAGGGTGAATAAACTGAAACTCTACCCCTCACACAAACCCCTGCTAATATCGTCCAAAAATCGAGGAGTTGAACTGGAACAAAATTCCGAATCTCGCCAAGCCCGCCAAAAGAAGAACCAAGAATTCGACGTAGGCGTGGGAAAACCAGCAAACCTAGGCAACGGACAAAAATTCCTAAGCAAAGGCTTGGAAATCAACTGCAAAAGTGACGCTTTTCAATCCTTTCCCCCTCAACCAAAAAAAATACTCGAAGTGCAAAAATTCGTTGAATAATTAACTGTAACTTAAAAACTGTTTAAGCTAGAGACTTGAAAGTACTCTTAAATTAAAAGGCTAATTTTTCTGCATCCAATGATATAAGTTAAATGAGAATCAACCTAAGTTAAGTAATTTTAAATCAAGTTTATTACCTACGAAAGCACCTAATTCCATTGTCTGTTTCAACGCGTTTACGAGTAACCAGTGGAAGAGACGTACAAATCTTAAAGTACCAAAACCACTAATTAAAATTAAACCAAAGCAAATATAAATACAAGATATTAAATAAAATAACGTTGTGTAGCATAAATTTAGAATAATGAAAATTAATCTTAAGTCAAACTTAAATAATTAAGTGTTACATGAAAATTTGCTACACAACATCCGCGTGACTCCGAATTATCCTTAATTTATGGACATGAGTGTACTTTCTTCAACCATTTGGATCTTGTTCATGAGGCCGTTTGGTAAAAAAAGTGCGAAAATATGTAAATGATTTAAACGTCAAAAATAGCGTGGATTACATGTGTTATAATCTGGTCATGGATGGCATTATGGGCGTAGGGCGTGTAATGGAAATGCGCTTCGATTTGCTAGGACGCATAAATAAATTGCACTTATGTAAATTAAAATACAAAATTAACAGAGTGGGTCAATCTAGTTATAGCATGGATCATTTTTATTATGGAAAATGACTTCTTATTTCCGTACTCATCATCAGCAGAATGCAAATTAATTTTAAATGTATTTAAGCTGAGGGTTTTGGATCTCAGACAGATAGAATTTCTGGCACACGCGACGCGCTGTTAGATTTTTAGCATCTCTGTCTAAAAGATATTATCCCGGCTTTTGCATTCTCTCACAGCCGATTATTTTAAACTTAAGCGCCAGTAAAATTAGTTGAGCTAGCTGTTAGCTTAATTCTTTGACTGTGTAGTCTTAGACTATTTTTATCTACGTTTAAATTTAAGTACCTGTCGGGCTTAACTTAAATGTTTTAAAACTCTTTTGTAATAGTCATTTCACCAAGCGATGTAGATAATAAATGCTTTGGTAGCGTAACGTAACATAACAGCCCCCAAAATTAGAAAGAATTCACTAATTAGAGCATATCTTGTGTTTTAATATCGGAGAAAGAAATTAAAAACAGATTTAAAAAGGAAGAGATCACGATCTATTGAAAATATATATATATATTCGAGTCAAAATTATTCTTTTCAAGTAGGTGTACCACAGCAACAAATACGTTCTGCTTTGCTTTCAAGAAATTCTGCATATTTCCTTATTGACAAACATAATTCAGAAATAGTTTTTGATCTGAAAAACAGAACATCCAAAATTTAATTTAGTAAACCGATCGAAAATAAAGCCTTATAAACTTTTAGTAAAAGTAAAATAAAGTTTTTTCAATCAATAATACCTTTTGAGGATTAGGAAATCTGAAAATATGCTGTTAAACGTCATTCATAGAATAGATTGTGCTCATTCTATGACCTACGAATTTCATAGGAAAATCAGTGGCGGAAAGAGACCAAATTTATTAAACGAGCTGTAATGACTAGGAATATAGTAAACTAAAAAAGCTAAGCTATTAGAATTTTGAAAGAGCTGGAAAGAACTACGGAATGGCTATTAAAAAAAATTCCGGATATATGAAACCCTAACGGACTATTTGCTTAAACAATCGAAATAAAATGTTTCACACCGGCAATTTTCGGCGTACTTGTATCATTCCAACGCCATTTATGGTTTTTAATGCGCTGATCAATTTACGCCGGAAAAAAGCGGCTGTTGCCATTCAAAAATTTCAAAAGAGCTTTATTGTCAGCGTAACCGTTGGCCACTCATGGTGACCACTTTATTGTGGAGGCGCCTAATTGGCAGTCACCTTTGTCTCCTATGAAGGGACGGACATTTACAGGCATGCCTTCTCCGGGATTCGAGCCCTTCGGAGTCGTAGTCGGCTTCCCTAACCAATATACCATCTGGGCGGCCACTCTGTAGACAGGAATTAATGCCATTAACCACGAAAGATAGATTTATGTTATAAGGTATTTTCTCCCGCGTTTCCGAGTGCCTTCGTGACGTCACTGGAAGCAAGCTCGACGCGTATTTGGAAGGTCCAGATTCGAATTACGGCCGGGGCATTAAACATTTTTCATGTCTCCTGTATCGATAAACCTAATGACTCAACATTATGAGTATTAAAAACTTCAAGAAAATCCAATACACAAACTGACGAAGCTTTTTGGAAAATTTTGTCAGATTTGAAGTCAAAACTGTGATTAAGGGAACAGCTATGATTAGCTAATAAATAATTGTTTACTTCTCTTTTTACTTCTTTTAAGTATTCTATATGGATCTGAAAAAGAAAGAAGGAAAGAAAATTAAGAGCTACTGTTGCTTAAATTGAGATTTTAATGTTGATATGTCGATAAGTTGTTCCCTATATCTCATTGGCAAGCCTTCTGATTTTCGCAATACTCGAACGGATTCTTTATCAAGTCATGCTTAGTTTTATGTTCTGGGAAATTTTCTTTTACAGTTTTTTTCATCTGAGAAATTGTTAGGTTATATAATTTTTAACACTGTGTAAACGCGTTGTTGTTGTTACTCACGAAATGTGTCACGAAAATGTTGTTACTCACGAAATGCTGTTATGTTCACTTATCTTACAGTAACATCAGCCCAAGCCCACGAAATTCCTCGTGGCAAGAGCGCAAGATACGCCTGTCGTTGGCAACGACCTTGAGCCTTGAGATATGACTCACGAACCCCGAGCTTCACAGTTTGAAGACTACTGATATATATGACTGATCTTAGCATCAGTGTAATAAAATTTTAAATTATCTTCTAACATTCTAGCATCAGCATAATAAAAATTAAAAATTATAACATTCTGCACTTATAACATTTTATAAATTTTTGAAAATTGTCAAATCTGGCAGCAAGTGCTACTGCTCGATGAAAAAGACAGAAACAGAAAAAGAACAAAATGTATCTTTGCTTTAAACAAGACATCACGAATTGTAAAGAAAATCAAAAAATCAAAATGTTTTTCTTAACCTCAAAGTGTATTTACGCTTCTCAAATAGACTTCGGAGGAAAATATACATCCTTTTTAACTTGTTGACAATGAATTATTAGTTTTAAAAAAAAGTTTTCTAAAAGAATTAAATAAATGGCTCTTACCTCACGGTCTATGGGAGCAGCCACCGTGACGATACCTGTCTTGGAATCCACATGGAACCTGTCTGTGCCTTCTAAACCATACGTGACAGTGGAATTTTCTGGATCCGTTCCGAACAAGTGGAAAAACTCAGTTCCTGAATGTTAAAATAAAAAAACAAAATTGAAAACTGTCAAAAGAAAACCCGAAAAGTTTCAAGGTTCTATGGCAAATACTACATTGCTATACAACCTTGAAATTACTCGCTATGATCAGCTGTCAAACATGCGCTTCAATTACTGGTAAAATTTAACCCTTTATATTAAATGCAAATGGAAAGAATCAATGTAATTCAAACCTTGCCTACAATAATTTCTACCGGGAGAAGGAAGATATCATATTCGTCTTCCGAAATAACAACCCGTTTCATTTATTATTAGCTCCAAACGAAGTTCGCATTTTAACCAATTATAAACTAAGGTTTTACTAGTTATGGGAATATTAGAAATTGTTTATTTCATTTTAATATCGTGACCAATGGACTTTGTGCTTGTGACGAAGCTGTAGAAGATGTACAGCATATCTTATTTTCTTGCAAGTTATATGAATGCCAGAACTGCATTTAAAGGTGAGTTTAAAGTAGTATATCTCTATTTCTTAGCCTCCCGTTTTCTCTAACATGTCAGGAGTTCTGAAACTTTTGCTGTCTTGAGCAACTTAATTTGCTATTTTAACATTTAGCAGTAGTATTTTTGTCTAATATACCAGTATTATCTTTTTATGTGTCATTGTAGTTTTATTGTTTTTATCTGTGTACTAGCCGCTATGCGGCCAGCCTTCGTCTGGCTTTTAAACGTACCGGAAAAATGCCTAAAAGACACACCTGGGACCGATGACCCGGTAACTATTTTTTCTTTGTTAAGAATAAAACCCTCCCTTGCATACGGCCCTGATGTATTACCAGAAAAACATATACATCTTGAATTTTTAGCAAACTGTTTACGTGAGATGTGTATTAAACATTTGTTAAAACATAATTTCTATCCTCCTTCTTAACCACCACCATAACTACATAAAACATTACATAAAACTTCTACAGTAATATAAAAAACTCCATGCTATTTCCGATGAGTCAAAATTTTTTAAACATTTTCTTACTGGATAGTTTGAGTGATTCTTTTTCTGAAATTTTGAAATGTTGTGATACTTTAGATAATCTTCTGAGAAAATGTGTCAGCAGTCATATCGCAGCCATTTAACTTATAAAGCAAAGTCTTTGGGCTTCGTTTCAGACATAGGATTAAAACATAATATACAAAATTACAATAAAATAAGCAATATCCTTTAGTATAAATATTAATTATCCTAATAAATTAATTAAACAATTTACCTTTGCAAAAAGAAACAAGTTTTAAATTTCTTAAACGTTTCAATTTCTTAAAAAAAGTGACATAAGAAATATGACGAAAAAGTTTGCCAAACCCACATTTCTAAAAGAATGAAATTATTCCAAATGATGCGATTTCATCAAAAATCTATCAACAACAATAAGAATGAAAAATTGTTGCCTAAACCATATTTTAAAATATGTGAGAAGTGTATTCGGAAGCTTCATTTAAAAAATTTAAAAAAAATATTATTATTTTTCCAAAATTCTTTTTGTAAAAGGAAGATTAAAGTTTAACGTGTTAAAAAATGATAGGAAAATAAACAGTACATTTTTTAAAACAAACTTTAAAAAAAAAATCCGTTGCAAAGGTGTTAAGCTCACTTTGCTAAATAAATTCGTATTGAATCGATTTATTGAAATACGAAATTTATTTTAAGATCGTAAAATAGCTAAGTGCCTGCGCGTTTCACGACGATGTGAAAATGAAATGTATAGAGTAATATCTCCCTTTCCTGGAACCCATTATGTCTCAAAATGACGCGATTTCGTCAAAAAACATAAAATAAAAAATAATCTAATTCGAATTTCGAAAAAATCGCTTCGAGGTGCACTGGCTCTTGTCTAGATGCACCTATGTACCAAATTTCGTAGCCCTGAGTCGATTAGCTTACGCGCAGCACAAACTAAAAAAACACACACACAAACAAACTCTTTCTTTTATTATATGTAAAGATGATTACGTTTTGTATTAACACAGGATATTATTGTTGTATCATATCTCCTTTGTATTAGTACTAGTATTATTTTTTACGCATTATTTTATTATTATTATTATTATTTTGATTTATGTTTTTAATAGTAGCATTATCACACTTTTAATATTAACCGAAAACGGCTATTAGTATGAGAAAGGCATTTTGCTTCGAATCAATTTTCAAACTATTGCCACCAAATGTGATCATTCTGTAGGATATTTAAAGAAATTAAACAATGAAGAATTTGTATGAATGCATATGAACCTGCATGAATGCGATGAGTGTATGCTTATTGCATTGTGAAAAATCAACGGTACCGAAAGCGATCAAATGCTGAATAATGTAGTCCTCCACTCTAACAGTGGCACCTAGAAGCCCGAATTTGGAATTTGTTTTATTATCTATTTCATATTTTGTAAAACTTGAAATTTAATTAAAAAACTCAACGATTTCGAAGCGAGCAATGGCAAAACTGCATGGAATGAAGCATTTTTATCTACAGCGAGCGAGAGTGTCTTTCGAAAATTCTGAACATATGCACGCTATTTTAAATTAATTTACCCGTGTTTCTTTTTCTGTTTTACACACTTTGTGTAGTAACCTCTCTGCTCATTTTTTTTTCTATCTGTAGTGGGCACTAGCCGTTATAGGCGTTGGCCACTACTAAGGCCAAAACGCTGGTCATTTTTTATGGAGGCACTAATAGGTGGGCCACCGTTGCCTCCTGTGAAGGGACAGACAATTTACATACATGCCTTCTCCGGGAATCAAACTCCGGTCCTTCACTACTGCAGTCAGATTTACTAACCACTTACCCGTCTGGACGGCATCCCACAATTATTTGAAAGGAGAGAACTTCTTCTTAGATGTCTTCTTCGAACAGTATAAACACCTCCTGTGGTGTCTGCAGGGAGGGAGACACTTTTCGTGTAGTTACGATGTATAAAATTCTGTGCTCAAATGAACCATTTTTCACAACTTTCTTACGCAGTTGGGTTATACCGGATTATTTAATATACCATGGTGTAATTTAGAATACCCCTTGACGTTAAATATCATTAAATTATTAATTAATAATTAAGTAATATCGAACGCCGTGTTTAAAAGCTTTAAAAATAAATTCTCATGACTTACCTACTGGAGTATTTTCTTTTATGACAGCCAAATCGATGTTTCTCAAAAATATTGGCGGGCTGTTTGACAAACTCAAGCCTAAAATAAAAAACATGTGAGATTCCATTTTTCAATGAATAGATGAATGTTAATACATTTTTAAATGCACAGAGTTTAAAAAACAGCCAGGTTTATCCGGATTCATTTTCCGCATCAAGTAATGTACAGTAAGTTAGATATTAATACCTAAGTTGCAAAATCGCAGTAACAGATATACATATATACGTTACTGAGATGATTGGATTTAGGCACCGGTGTCCAGTTTGTTGCACATTACGTAATAAAAGCTTAAAGATAAACTTAAAAAATCTGATGTGGACAGCACATGACTTCCTTGTACGGCACATTAAATCATACACATTTTTCGCTGCACTTCATTTAAACATATTTCGTCAAATTTCATTAGGGATATATTTTTCATTCGTTCAATTCAGTTCTCACTTCGAGGCAAAGCAAAAATACCTAAAAACTCAAACCATCGTCATTAAAAATTGTAAAATACAGAAAAAAACCTAAAGCACCAAATATAGTTAAAAGCAGTTTAAAAATTTTTACAATTAAAATTAAAGTTTGTAGGCCAAAATAAGCAATTCCGCAAACGGGCCGGAAGACCAAATTTCCAATGCACAAAATTGAAAGTTAATTTTCTGTTCCACTGTGCAAAAAGACAATGAAGACGGTGCACGGACCGGCTTAAGAGTTTCAAATGTAAACAAAGATGGCGTCGTTAGGCCTAGTGCCACTTCAACTTTTAAACTGTTGATAGTTCTATAACTATTGCCTGCAGATTAACTAAAGGCATAAAAACCTTAACTGGAACATTAGAACAACATAATACAATCACTTTTAAAACAAAAATGCACAGTTTACCAACATATAAAAACACAGCTATCACGATAATCTTTTTGAGTTATGGGAGATATATAAGTAAGTATATACAGAAGTCTCTAAAATAATCCTTTCTGAATCCATTTTAAATTCATTTCAGAATCCATTTTGGAAATAAGTGTCCTTTATTCTGTCCGTACGAACAGGTGTCACGCAAAAACATGGTCCAAATGGATTCGAGAGCGGTCAAAATGGATATGTTCCTTGAAATATGATACCCGAAATTTTTCGCGATTACAATACTTCTTTTACTTCGTACAAGGAAGTAAAAAGGTTGTATTTTCCCTCACTTAAAATAATCTTTAAGATATATTAACAAGAAATCATTTTCAATTTTTTGATGAAGATGCATATAAAATATAAGTTAGTTAAATTCCAAAATGATTTTGTAAAATTTAGCACAGCTACAGAATAAATTTAAAAAGCTGGAAATTTTTAACATCTTTCAGAAACATTTCTCTATAATAAAGATATTTTATGAAAATATGTTTCAGCAAAACTTTAAAATTTTTACCATTTAGTACACATACATATATATGTATATAGTAAGTTAGAAACCTAGTGAAAATCGTAAAAATCATTTGTAATAGCCTATCAGTTTTCCAGAAAACACGATGTAATATGAGCGACAATGAAAATTGAAATAAGTTGGTAGTATAAGCCTATCCATATTATAGCAAAAGTGAAAAAGCATACAAAAAATACATTTATTAATCTTTGATAAGTTCTGCTTGAAGCTTTGAGCAGAGGAGATTAACAAATGTATTTTTGTATGCTTTTTTCACTTTTGCTATAATATGAATAGGCTTATACAGTCAAATACCAAAAATCCGTCGACCTGAAATCCGCCAACTCCTGAAATCCGCACTGCCTCTCAAAATATAAACATTGAATTTATAGGTTACAGAAACTGCAGAATGGAGAATGAAATACCGAAGAAAAAATATTTATCCAATAATGACGTCCTAATTACCGAATAATAATGATTCTGTGTTAGTGCAGAAAAAAGATCTTAGCCCAGAAGAGGTTTTCAGTATGGATGATGTGTTCAGATGAGCCAACACTGGCATATCAGATAACCGATGATGAAATCATTGGCTCTGTTTTGAACTCGCCACAGCAAGAAAACGATTCCGACACCGACACAGATAATGAATTTGATAGGAGTGATGAGAAAATATTTTTAATGAGGGTTTGGAACATGGTGAAAAATACCTAAAATATTTAGAACAACAGAGCAAGAGTTTATGACCCTGTAGAATTAAAAAAAAACTTACTCTGAAGCACCTAAAGTTTTAAAACAAACCTTTATCAGAAAAATGTTTGAAACAAGTAAAAAAAAAAGAAATATTTTATGCTTTATCCCTTATTTTTACACGTCTCTATTGTATATGTCTTTAATGCTTTAAAATATTCCTGTAATATATATATATGTAATAAAATAATGTAATAATGTGTATTATTGTACATAATAATTTAAGTAAATGTATCTAACATGCCTTATTTATTTTGCACTTTTAGTCCGAATATTATGATTTGGCTTTTCTGTCCTGAAATCCGCAAAATCCTAAAATCCACACAACCTCTGATCCCAAGCATTGCGGATTTCTGGACTTCTACTGTACTATTATTACAATTTGCATTGTCACTCATATTACATCGTGTTTTCCGGAAAATTGATAGGCTACTACAAATGATTTTTACGATTTTTACTAGGTTTCTAACTTACAATTCTTTTTATCTTTAATTTTAAAATCAGCAGCTTCAAGCGCTATTTTTGACCATTTTGGTCGTACATTTTTGAAATTCTAAGATTCTTCTTTCTTCCTTATATATATATATATA
>KK121082.1:186030-202013 GCA_000611955.2 Stegodyphus mimosarum
ATATATATATATATTACATATTCTATTAATAAACAAAGTAGAATCCAGGGTTTAAAAGTGTCGTGCAACTTCTTTTAATCAAAAGGATCTTAAGTTCGTTAAAATAGACATACACTGAGACATATAAATATGAAATGAAATACAAAATTACATTTTCCCAATCAGTACGAAGACCTTAGTATACAGTGAATAAAGAAATGCTATTGTATACACAGAGTATAACGATGAAGTTCTAAAAAGATCTTGAAAGTACTCGGAGCGTACAGTAAACACTACTGAAAGCAAAAGTCATTTCTTACATGGCATTAAACTATTTTGTTTCTAAAAAATCCTTAAGCTACTAAAAGGAAGTATTTCGTATTTTAATAATAACATAAAATAGAAGTTAAGTTTTTTGCATGATCATTTTAAATAATAATACGAATATTATTCAAAGTCATACTTACCTAAATTGCAAGAAAATAGTGCGACAGCGAAAAACCACATTTTAATTCCTTTCATTTTTCTTTAACTGTTTATCTAAAAAGAAAATTAAAATTCAATTACCTTCACATATAAATTTTAAATAGACAGGGCATTTTATATTGAATGGGACAAAGAGAATTGCACAGTACAAATTTTGTAACTGATTTATTAAGCCGAAACAAATTAATTCTGGAACTACAGTTATACAACTTTTAACTGGAACAGTGAAAAATCTTCCGGTTACGACATCGTCGCTAGAGGCATTGTTAATCAAAATGGCGCAATCCATGAACTATAAGACGTACTGCTCTTTTGAATACGCCAAAACATCTTCGTTTATAGTCGGTCAAAGACATTTTTGCACGAAAATTGGTAAAGAACCACTGCGTGGTTCTTTGAATTGGTAAAGAACATCAATCGGCGTGATGAGTCTTAAGGAAATGTCTACAATTTCGGCCATACACCTTTCAGATGACGAAGGTATGAAAACCTTCCGACAAACCGTTGCGTAAATCTTTCTGTGAGAATCTACGAGATAAGCTAGAAGTAGATGGTTTATCGAACGAACATGCGTTTAGAGATGAATCCACTTTCCAGGTTTCTGACAAAGTTCGCCCTAATTTACGATTCTGGAGCGCAGAAAATCCGAGTGGTGTAATGGAACATAAGCTTGATTCTCTAAAGGTGAACGTTCTCTGAGCCATTTCTGACAGTTATGGTTTTTGGTAGAATCGATTAGCGAGTGCATTTACCAAGACCGGCTATCACAGTGGCTGTTCCTTCAATTGGAGGAAGCGGTTTCCGGCTTTATTCTGCAGCAAGACGATCTCCACTACATTGGCATAAAAACGTTCCCCAGTAGCTGAACGATAATCTACCCTATCCGCAGGATTGGCTCTGCTGGGTCAAACGATATGTCATTGCTTTGTTGCCCCCCGAGATCCCCAGATCTAACCCTTGTAATTTTTTCCTAAAGGGTTTTGTTAAAGACAAAGTCTTCGTGTCTGCATTCCCCAGAACTTACAACAACACAAGCAATGGATAACTAAATGTTCGAAACATTAGAATATTCTATCACGAATGTATCAGGAATTGGAATACCACATATATGTTTTCCGAGTCACCGAAGGGGCACGTATAGAACATCTATAGAAACTTGGACAACTACAATTTCACTGTAAATTTGATTTATCAAAATAGAATAATTAGAGCTTTCACATGAACGTTTTCTTTTTCTCTAATTCAATATACAACACTCTATACATTATTCTTGCATTTTTAGGATTTTGACTGCAAACAGAACCGATGATAACTTATTAAAATTCATTTTACCAAAGGAAACACATTGCAGTCCTGGAACTTTCCACAAAAGTACTCGTGCAACTCTTCTCAGTATCACAAAGCACAATCAGTAGTTACAATTCAAACTACTAAGAACGTTAAACACATTGCAGTGCAAAGCGCATCTAAAAAGGCGGAAGCTCCTACGGAGATCTCTCAATACTCCGAACTCGCGCACTAAACAAAATAACTGCTACTGAGAAACTAATGCTCTCCCCGGTCTACAGTTAACAGCCTCCTCGGTCTACAGTCTCCCGGGTTAACAGTTTTTCGTGGCCTCTGAGAAATCTTTAGTACCTTCCACTTCTCGAAATTACTGGAACATATACGAAGGCCGGGCACAGTTTCAGTTACATGTAGGAAGTCTTCTTATGTACTGTTTTATACTATGTATACCGAATGTGTGTGTAGTTATACTAGATACCGCTCCCACACAATGCAATTATGTTCAAACATGTCGGTACTTAGTACAGTAAGTCTAAGCGGTGTAAGTCTCTACTATTTGCTATAATCTAAAGTAATACTGAGACTATCCATAATAATTTGTTAATAACTGTGGCATGTGTCTCCATGAAAAGGCCATCGATAATGTGCATAATCTATGTGCACTGCACCACGTTATGTGATAGCTATACATAACAGCATAACGGTTTAGTAACGTCAGTTCATTGTGCATTATTTTCAGGATTAATTCCACAGAAATATCCACAAAGGCACGATGGTATTTTCCTAATACATTGGCATCTCCACTTCTACTTTTACTATGACTATGAACTCATTTAGTGATTCACACACGAAGGCATATTATTGTATAAAGTAATCCCCCCACGAATAATCGTAGCATTCCTATGCAAGGTGACTAAGCAACAATAACCTACCCTGTTTATAAAACTTTTCAGTGACAACGAATAAATTTACGTCTGTCGGTCCTACCCTGAGATTCATCCACCGAACAGGCATCATTCCGCATGGATTTCTAGGACGGAAGCCTGCTCCGTGGCGTACAGTTACATGTAGGATAAATTACAGTAATTAAATTACAATACTCATTACAGTTATACAGGAATCGGACCATAATGTCTCCAAATCAGTCGCCAAAACCATTGCCAGCTTAGCGATATCTCACCAATTTAGCGAAATATCCAATTACTCAATGTTGAATAGACTTGTCCCTGTATTCTTATTTTTCCAGCAGAGCATTTTCTCTTTCAGGCGTTTCATGCTACATTATACAAAAAGTACTATAATTTCATTAAAATTATTTACATATATACGAAATTCGTAACAGTAGATAAAAACTACTGAGCAATTACTGCTGTTCATTCCCTAAACTATCTCATTAATAAGAGGACGAATCCAGTTTTTAATGGTTTTTACAACTGTTAATGATGTAACAGTGTTGCATGATATTAATCCCATTTCTTCTGTTATACTGGGAACTATTGCCCAGTGATAACGCAACCACCTTTGTTTCAAAGGAAGCTCACTGGGATTTGAGGTCGAAGTTTTGTACCCAGTAGTTAAGCTCTTTTTTCTATAAATCTTCGGACCAAGAAGGTAGAGAGATCTGATTTTTTGATAAGAAGCGCTGTCATGCAGAATTAAAAATTATGCAGTTATTAACTACTTCTATGGCTGGGATTCCAGAGGCTGTTCGTACATTTTTTAGACGATATTCATTGTATTTACAGAAATATTTTAACTAAATTTTTTTGTATTCTAAATGTTCCACTATTTGATAACGTTGATTTTTGATGAAGACATCAGAAGAGGTATTTTCCTCTTGAACAGCTTTCCAAAGTTCAAGGAGGGTTGTAGGGCAACGTTCGGACAATCAGCTTTTTTAGAGCCCAAAAGCGCAAAAATTCATAGGTGATACGCGAGGAGATTTAGTAGGGATATGAGTGAAGGGTATGGCTTTGATACCAAATTCTTGTTCTATTTTTTGCAGGAAATTAACAGTGGATTTTGACGTGTGGTTGCTTACGTTGTCTTGATGCAGTTCTACTGTTCTTCGTGGCACTGTTGGTAAAGAGAAGATATTTCGTATTTTGATAAAATATTGGGTTGGCAACTAAGTAATTGCGGATTTCACTCATAGATGGCTTCAGTTGAATTTTTAGGTTTGCAGACGTAGTACAAATGTAAAACACATTTTGCTATTTGATAGTTGGCAATTCAGCTGTGAATCAGTAAAAACGTTTTTTGAGGGTTGCGTAGTTTTCGTTTCGCGTTCGTTGAAAAATGGAAAATCAAAAGGAACATTTTTGTCATATTTTGCTATTTTATTTTCGCAAAGGGAAAAACGCATCGCAAGCTCATAAAAAGTTATGTGCTGTTTATGGTGACGAAGCCTTAAAAGAACGGTAGTGTCAAAATTGGTTTGCCAAATTTCGCTCTGGTGATTTTTCACTCAAAGATGAAAAACGCTCTGGTCATCCAGTTGAAATTGATGACGACCTAATCAAAGCAATAATCGATTCGGATCGTCACAGTACAACACGTGAGATTGCAGAGAAGCTTCATGTATCACATACACGCATTGAAAATCACTTAAAACAACTTGGCTATGTTCAAAAACTCGATACATGGGTTCCTCACGAACTGAAAGAAACGCATTTAACGTAACGCATTAACGGCTGCGATTTGCTAAAGAAACGTAATGAAAATGATCCATTTTTAAAACGACTGATAACTGGCGATGAAATATGGGTTGTTTACAACAATATCGAGTGGAAAAGATCGTGCAGCAGGCCAGGTGAACCAACTCAAACGACATCAAAAGCTGATATTCATCAAAAGAAGGTTTTGTTATCAGTTTGGTGGGATTACAAAGGAATTGTCTACTTTGAACTCTTACCACCCGACCAAACGATCAATTCTGATGTCTACATTGAACAACTAGCGAAATTAAACAATGCAGTTGAAGAAAAGCGGCCCGAATTGACAAATCGAAAAGGTGTTGTGTTCCATCATGACAATGCAAGGCCACACACATCTTTGTTCACTCGGCAAAAATTATTGGAGCTTGGTTGGGATGTTTTGCCACATCCACCATATAGTCCTGACCTTTCACCATTTGATTACTTTTTGTTTCGATCTTTACAAAACTCCTTGAATGGTATAAATTTCAATAATGATGATGATGTCAAATCGTACCTGATTCAGTTTTTTGCTAATAAAAACCAGAAGTTTTATGAACGTGGGATTATGATGCTGCCTGAAAGATGACAAAAGGTCATTGATCAAAATGGGCAATACACTACAGAATAAAGTTTAGTTCCATGAAAAAATTGTGTTTGATTTTCTAAAAAAAATCCGCAATTACTTAGTTGCCAAACCCAATATATTCATTACTAATTAAGAGTTTTCCCCCAAACCTTTTAATTAATATATACTACATTTCTGCAGTTTACTACCGTTCCGCTATGCCTTTGATTATTATCTTTCTAAGCCTAGAGTTTAATGGCAATTGTTTTAAAAAAAGCCGGAACAGAAATTTACAATTGGACTTAGACATCTATTAGTAATGCTGCATTAGTATGCACACATCTATTTGTAATCATTTATGTAGGTTTTGCAGTCTGTCTTAAATACGGTTACTTGAAAACTTTAATTTTGGTATTTCATCCTTATAAATTTTCGTAAATTTATATGCGTATTAAAACTGCTTACTATTGAAATTTTTATTTTAGTCAAATCAAAATGTTTGCCTGCAACAACATTATGATTTAAAAGCAATTTTAAGCTAAAAGAAAACGCATCAGCCATTTTAATTTCGATGTTTGCTCTTAACATAAAACTATTATAAAACACATCCATGTTATTTAAAGAAAGTTTAAAAAAAACTCTGCTCTGTGATTACCGTTAAGGTAAATGGACGTCTTCCGCATTCATTCATTCTTTATGAATTAGTCCTCAGGTCAAGTTTTCCGTCTGTCACGTAATCCTTCTTCTCTGACCGTTCGACAGCAATAACCAGAAATTCTAGTCTTTTCTTCCCATTATAGGTTGCTGGCAAAAAATTTTCAGCCTTTTGACATTAGAAACATTTGTAATCAAGTTTTTTTTCAATCGCGTTTGCCATCCTAATAACCCAGCGAATCTCAATTTTTCAAAGGTGCTGGCATTGAACTCGGCATAAGAATTTCTGTTTATCTTCTGTATTAAGATGCCGAATTTGAATTTTTTTTAATTAAAAAATTATTTTAGCAAAATAAAAAACATTAATTGAATTTTAAATTTCACTTACTAAATAGTTATCAAAAGGTAAATTCCGCACCAAAAAAAAGGGAGGAGACAGTTCTATATCTCCCGTTCTACTAGGCCGATTGACGAAATTTAACTTGCATTTTTCGCATCTCCATAGCGTGACGTGGAATATATATTATTAGGTATTTTGTCCCCAAATCGAACCTCTAATGAAATGACATATGATATTTTTCCATGTTTCCATTCTATGACTCAAATTATGGCAAACCGCCTAGTTTTGCAAAAATCGCATGAGTAGTTTTTAAAGAATTATCTCTAAACATTTTAGCCCCTCAGTGTTAATTGAGTGCAACATGTGCACTCAATTAACACTGAGGGGCTTAAAATTTTTTATTAATATTTCTTTTTTTTATTATTAAATTTACGTGATTCCTTCATCCACATTGCAAAATTAAGATCAATCTAAGTAAAATTCGCGGATATTTTCTAATTTATTTTCAAAATTTACATTTTTTTAGTAATTTTATAAATTTTTCTTTAATTTTTGTGGTTTATAAAATTTTTACTATCACCTTAAAATAGATAAACTTCTAGGTATACCTGGAAAAAATCATGAGTTTTTTATTCAAAATGTCGGAAGATGTACATGAATTTACATACTAGCGTGTTTTGAAATTTGGCATATTCTTTATAAGCGATAATAACACCAAATCTGGTTTATGCACTTTGTTAAAATTATTCGAAAGAATGAACGTTGCAACTTTCATTCCGCTAGTGCACAATAAAGAGAAAGGAAAACGGGTTACCATCAATTAAAAATTTCGCCAAATGAATTATTCTTGCCGCAAGTTGAAAAAAATTGCACCAAGGTAAATTTATTAATTTCTCGGTAAGTTTCTTACGAAATTTTAAAAAAAAATTAATATTTAGGCTTAATTGGACACCTAAAATTTGAAATATGGGAAATAATCGGTATGTCTTTTCAGAAAAATTCCGGTTTTGTGTGGAATGCTATATATAAATCTAGTATACATCCTAAGTCTCGCTTTCGAGATATGAAAAATGCAAATTAAATTTCGTCGATCGGCCCAGTAAAACGAGAACTATAAAACTGCATTTTTATTTTATTTTTTTTCCTAGAATACACATTAGCAGTAATAATAATTTTCTATCTGAAACTTAAAGTTTTGTTTCTTCAAGAGATTTGTGTTGGTTACACTATGCAATTTAAACGTATTGGCCTATTATTGTTATTATGCCCTGTTAATAAATATTAAATTTTGAGACTGATATTTACATCAAAATAATCTCTAAACATCTTACTTAAAGTAAAAATAAACAAATCTTAAAAATTTTCCATGTGGAGCAGAACTTGAGAATAAATAATGACAACTGATTATTCTTTTATTTATTAAAATTTTCTTCGAAGCATACAAAAAAATACAATTTGTATATTAATAATTATAAACTTCCTTATTTGTTACAACAATTTTCGACTAGAACATTTGATGGCGTTTTGACTTTGACAAAGTTTTTTACTTTAGAGAAAAATTACTAAAAACTATCTTCTTAAAGATTCGAAGATGCTCATCAGTTAATCGGGTCTTATTATTAATTTTTAACTCTGAAAAAAAAAACTGTCCACATATGAACGTATTAGCAGACAAACCAGTTATTGTTATTGCGAAAAGCTGGGTGTATTTTTACTTTGAAAAATGCGAATAAAATTTAATCAAAGCTGTATTTTCAAATTCTTAATAAGATTTATGCCCCACTGTCAATTAATTAATTATCCGCATTTGTAAATTTGCTAAGGTGTTACTTATGTTCTTTTTTAGTGGTAATCAAAGTAACATAAAATCAAAGTTCAAATCTTTAAGATCTCTAAATCCTTTTTCAAATTCTTGTCGTAATAATGCTATAATTTTCACCCCATATTCTTCAGATTTTTCAGTTGAAATAATAGGGCTGAACTAAAGATATAGAAAAGGTACGAAATGTTTTTATCCCAGTTGTGTTACCCACAAATACAGTGCAACTTTAAAGCTTTAATGGAAAATGCAGATGTCACTGACAAGTTTATTCTTTCCTTTCAACTTTCATTGAGAGTATTTAAATGGTAGTCGACAAGAAAATCAAGAAGAAATGTTAAATTTGTTACCTATGTATCATTATGTATTTGGTCGTAGGCTTTATTTTTTGTCATCAAATTTTTTATTTTGTTCATTATATTAAAATATCTGATGTGGGCATCATATGATTTCCTTGTACGCCCTATTAAATTACACATTTTCTGTGGCACTTCATTTAAATTTATTTCCTCGAATTTCATCAGAGATATACAGGGTGTGTATAAAGTCCCGGACCCATTTTGATGTTTAATAACTCATAAAATAATAAAGATAGATTAAAATTAATAACATAAATGGTTAGATAGACTCAAAAAGTTTCATGACCCTTGTCAATGAACTTCCACGTGTGCCCCCTTCGTCGCACGGAGAATATCGAGTCGATATTCAATTTCACGCCAGGTACCGGCAAGCGTGTCGGCATTCACAGAGGCTATTGCGGTTGTCATTCTGGCTTTTAGGTCATCCATGTTCGACACTCTCCTCCTGTAAACGTTGTCCTTTACAAATCCCCAAAGGAAAAAGTCCAACTGCGTTATATCAGGTGATCTGGGTGGCCGAGGAATTGGACCTCCTCGCCCAATCCATCTTCCTGTAAAATGGTCATTCAAAGGACTACGAACGATGGTACCCCAATGAGGTGGTGCACCATCTTGTTGCAAAAAGACATGTGGCTGAAGCTCTTCTAGTTGTGGAAATACGAAGTTTTCCAACATGTCTAAGTATATGGCTGATGAGACCGTCTTTTCTGTCAAAAAGAAAGGCCCAATGACTCGGTCGTGCATAGTCCACACCACACATTAACCTTTGGGGAATCCCTTTGGGCCTCACGGTATTCATGAAGGTTTTCAGACCCCCATTAGCGCACATTATGGTGATCAGCAATGCCAGAAAGATGAAAGGATGCTCCGTCGGAGAACATTATGCGCTTCAGAAATTCAGCATCATCTTCTATCTTCCTTAGCATATCTGTTGCAAAGGCCATCCTCTAGGCCTATAATAATAGGCAATAGTTGCCAAAAACAAAAAAGAGAAAAATGCAATTAATAAGCAGACGATATTTAGAAAAGTACAGATATTTAGACTGGAAAATGAAATTATCTGAAATTAACCACGCGCGCAGACGATATTTACAAAAGTAAAGGTATTCAAACCTGAAAAGGAAAATATTTAAGTTATTCCATCAATAAATGCCATAAGTTTGTTTATATCTTCATTATTTTATGAGTTATTAAACATCAAAATGGGTCCGGGACTTTTTAAACACCCTGTATTTCTCATTGAATCAATTCTGTCCGTACGTACAGGTGTTATGCAAAAACATCGTCCAATGGATTCGAGAGCGATCAAAATGGGTATTTCCGTTGAAATATGATACCGGAATTTTTTTGCGATTAAAATACACTCTTTACTTCGTACAAGGAAGTAAAAAGGGTACAAAAAGTGTAATGGTTCTACCAATGTTAATCAAAATTTCAAGGCAGTTGTTCAAAGCTATCCAGTGGAGCTGTTATGAAAACATCCTTTTGGCGATGCTGGAAGATGAATAAGCACACATTCGTGAACTTGGTCTAGAAAGAATACTGAAAGCACGAAGAACTGACTGGAAGAGGAAAATACTGTAGAAACATTAGGTATTTTGTTAAAGCCGGAGAGAGGAAAAAATGTACAGTGTCTCGCCAGGACCCGAACCACGCACCTGTCGAGCTGACCACTACACCACGAAGACATGCAAAGAAGGCGGGAGAAATACCTTATAATAACGACAATCTGTGCTTTCCAAATTGAATTTAAAAGCAGAAGAATATATTGAGATTATTCACTGGAACAATCCCTTGGAACCACTGGTTACGTTGAACCTCAGCGACGAACACATAAGATTAATTAGAAACGGTTCTCAATTTGAAATACGAAAGTTTCCTTGTCATTCCCAATTAGTAGGGAGGTAAGTGAGCTTGGTGACAGAAACGTCATTGGCAACACGTGGTGCAGAAGCCAGAGATGGATTTATAAGAAGTCGAATCAAGTCCCTGAACGAATTTACAAAGTTCGACACCAAGAAGAATTTTTTGGTTCTCTTGTGGAACCTAAGATGACGAGAGATTAAGCTGGAACTTTTTTACTGGCGTGGTCCTTTTCAATAATACAGTGTCAGCTTTGAAAAATTAGCCAATCATACGTAGCTGTTACTAGTTTCCTTACATTACAAAAGAAGAAAATTTTGGAAACAGAAGAATAAAGCGATGCAATTGTTTTACTTTACAGATACAAATACTTACACGTGTAACCTAATTGAAAAATGAAGTTTCTAGGAATGATCATAGAAAATAACTTAAATTTTAGGCTAATAATTTTAGTAGGTATAAATATTAGAAGAAAGTGACAAACCAAATGAATTATCTGAAACTTAACAAACTGAATAAAAAAGGGGGGAACTTTTGGAATGTAGCTTGAAAAAAAAATACTCTACGAACAACCCTGATTTTAATGAACCAAATGGGATAGGTAAAAGTAGTCATAAGGAAACCAAATAAAAACTCTTAGTCTTTGAGAGACTATTGATTTTGAAATCTACCCTCTCTTCTTCAGGAAGAGAAGATATGATTCTGGTAGCTGACCTTTCCTTTACGATTGGCCTTCTTGCTAAGTCTAGCGTGACAAAGAGAGGATATTGCCTTTCATTC
The DNA here is from genome assembly GCA_000611955.2 of Stegodyphus mimosarum. Classification (NCBI taxonomy): domain Eukaryota; kingdom Metazoa; phylum Arthropoda; class Arachnida; order Araneae; family Eresidae; genus Stegodyphus; species Stegodyphus mimosarum. The sequence continues at coordinate 196,862 of KK121082.1, forward strand.
GACCTTCAGTTTTAAAATTTGGAAGGATTATGCCCTGAAAGAAAGTTGTTTCGAAGTTATCTTTCAGTCATCCTAACAGAAGTAAACCTGAAGTATTCAAATACACGCTAGTTTCAAGATAAATTTTTATAATTCTTTTTAAATCCTGCGGAATATTTATAATTGAAAATGTTCAGAGTCTTTCTTACATGATCGTTTTTATACAAGAAAAGGAACACTAAAATTATATCTGAATTAAATTATTCATACATAATTGTACAGTTCCGTGAATTTTAAATACAAATGACTTTTGAAGAGGATAAAATATAAATGAATAATTAAAATCAAAAAGAAAAAGCTGATTTAACGGACGCCCAAAATGGTTTTGTGAAGATTTTTTTACGTTCTCTCCGAGTTCGCAGTCTACAAGTTTGCTGTTAAATTCATTCCTGCTAATCCATTTTTTTTGTCTTTTTAGCTTTATTACTATACATAATTGTCTTCGCACTTACGCTATATACAATTCAACAGCAAAATTACACAAATTTTAATAGCAGGATACGTTTAGAATTTCCGATGCAGTGTAAAGTGTTGGCATAAGCATTTTTTTCAGTTTTTTTTCTCAGTTCATAGCATCAATGTTCAGTTTTCTTAGTAAGATGGCTTGGAAAACACATTTTTGTCATTAACGTTTTGTGTGTTAACTTTATTTATTAAATATCATGTTCTTGGCACTTACATCACATAAAATTCGTCAACAGCAAAATTACAAAATATTTAAAAACAGCATAGCTTTAGAATTTCTGATACAGAGTCTCACTTGCTGGAGATAAAAATGTTTTATTCCGTGCGGTGTTGCCTCTGGTTGTTTTCAAATCGTTGAATTTGTTAATCAAAAATTCATTAAAATTTTACAAAATATGAACTATAAAATTCGAAATTAAAAATTCGGCTTTCCAGGGGCACATGTTTGGTAGGAGGACTATGTCATTCAAAATTTGATGGCTCTAGGTACAGTCGTGTTACATCACAGTACGAGGAACATACACATATTCCTGCAGATGCTTCATTATTTAATTTCTTTAATCCTTTGACTACTAACGGGACATATATACCCCACTTAAAGTTTAAAAAGTACTTAGAATCTCTTGAATGTTGGAGATCATCTTCCAATAGTTGGAAAGTCAAGACGCCGCTGTGATTGTTGTACACGAATGAACGTAGAGAAAAGAACAAATATGAGTTGCCCAGTGGGTAAAGAATGCTTTCCCCTGTACCATATGCTTTAGAATCTATTTTATATGATAAAGTTTTCTAGAATAATAGGTGTGCTTATAGTAAGTCGCTCGCTAAGCGTAGGACATATGTATCCCATCGTTAACTACGGCTGGGACATACGTGTCCCAGTCTTTGGCTTGAAAACCGTTTGTGAAAAAAATCCCAAATACTAAATTTACCTTATTTATAGCATACGTTGTTCACTTCGATAGAAAACGGGTAATTTTCTTTAATTCGTAGTCAAAGAGTTACATCTAATACAGGGCGACAGTATTTGGTGGCAACAATTTAAAAAGTGATCCGCCGTTTATAGCGGACAACTCAAAATCCTACTTCGTAACTAATAGCCCTTTCAGGCTATTGAGCTAATAAAAAAGATCGCAAGATACAAATAAAAGAGAAAAAGTTTCCTTTACCGGAATGGCAATATCAGAAGGATATTCTAAAGATAAGGATATAAAAAATTGTATTTGTAGAAAGTTTTAAGATGCAGTAGCTTATACTTTTGCGGTTCTTTCTTTCTTCGTTTTTTTTTAACAGCTTAAATGAAACATTGTCAAAATCGATTTGTTTACTTTTGAAGAATTTAGTTTTTATTTTTAGAAATGTTATTGATTGAATTATTTACTTAATAACGTCAAAGTTATACATATATTTACATATGTTTGGTGTGGCCGATTGCAACCAAGAAAAGCAAACAGGGAACATGTTATAGCAGTCCCATATAGAAAATTTCAGCATTCCACGGTTACTCATTTTTGACTTATCCGAGATATATACATACGTACGTATGTTAGGGTGGAGCAAAAATATGGTGTATGGTTCCAAGTGATCTAGGTCCAGAACAAAAGCGTTAAAATTTCAGCCCAAAATATTGCCACATTGAGGTTCACACAAGTGAATATCTGCACTGACATTTTCAACGGTTTTATGCTTTTTTCATGAATTGCTTTGTCAAAAACGTCATTATTAGCGCGAAAAATTACTTCCCACAACAAATTATCAAATTTAATGGAAAAATACGCTACTAGATTGCAGAATGGGTTCTAATCTGACTATTGGTTCTAGCTTGGGGTAAGAAATCGCGTGGCTTCCATGATCTTTCAACGACTTTTTATTGTTTGTTTGGTGTGTTTTGTCAATTCTTGTTTATCAGTCATTGTTTGTGTTGGATTAAGATGGTGTCAACTAGAAGTGCTTCTTGCTGAGATCTTTGTTGGTCATAAACTGCATTGGTTTGTGTGCTTGTTGCGTGTTATACAACAAGCATACAAACCAGTACCCTTTATGAACTGCCCCTTCATCAACTGTCTCTGCCTCTCCGAAGAGCATATGAACTGCCTCTGTGCATATGCACTGCCTCTTCAAAGAACATATGAACTGCCTCTTCGTCATCGTTTTTAGAAGATTGATGGAAATACATCTGGGCCACAACATTTTTCTAGAACACTAGGAAAATGCGTGAAAACATGTGAAATTTTTCCCGTGACAGGTTATGTCCCTATTCCAGTTGATCTATGCGAAATTAACAAAAAAGACCTCAGTAATGACCAAAAATACCTCCTCTATATTTATAAGGCAATATTCTTGGGGGAGTGTCCTTCAGATCTAGCAAACAGACGTCCTGGGAAGATGGCCCACTCAAGATGGCTCACTACGGCCAATAGAATTCTTCGCCTTTATGGCATCAACTGCCAAACCAACAGATGACTTAAAGCTATTAGCCGAATGCGTTACAAAAGTTTATGTGTCATCCTGCTTTGAAATAAAAAAAATCCCGACAGCAACATATGGAGCACGACATGTTTACGGAATGATTGAGAAAATTACATTCTTGACAGAAAATGTTAAGGTTCACAAAGTTATCGGAAGATGAATGTGCCCATATTCGTGAATTTGGCCTGGAAAGAATACTGAAAGCACGAAGAACTGACTGGAAGGGGGAAATACGACAACCTATGCTTCCCAAATTGAATTTAAAAGCAGAAGAGTATTTGAGAAGAATCACTGGGACAATCCCTTGAAACCACCGGTTATCTTGAATCTCAGCAACGAATACATAAGATTGATTAGAAACGGTTCTCAATTTGAAATACGAAAGGTCCCTTGCCATTCGCAAACAGCAGGGAGGTATGTGAGACTGGTGACAGAAACGTCACAGACAACACGTGATGCAGAAGTCAGAGATGGATTCACAAGCAGTCGAATCAAGTCCCTGCACGAATTTGCAAAGTTCGATACCAAGAAAAATTTTTCGGTTTCTTGTGGAAGCTAAGATGACGGATGATTAATCTGAAACTTTTTTACTGACTTTTTTTTACCAGTTACAACCATATGTTGGTTCAGGAAGCAAAAATGTTGGAAAAGCAATCATTAAAAATTATTGTTGAAAACAGTTTGATGTTTTCATTAACATAAATATTGATTTTTTAATCATGGATGCTGCGATGCGATGGAGCTGCAATTTTTTTACTGTGTTTTTTTCCATCGAACAGAACCATTTGCTAGATCAGAAAATAAGAAAATTTGAAAAAAAAAAGAAAAAATAAAATTATCCGTGCAATCCGTTTTGGAAGAAAATGTCCTTTATTCTGTCCGTACGTACAGATGTCAGGCAAAAGCCTCATTGAAATGTATTCGAGAGAGGTTAAAATAAATATTTTCGTTGAAATATGGTACCCGAAATTTTTCTCGATTACAGTAATTTCCTTACTTCGTATAAGGAAGTAAAATGAAGTGTTTATAAATAAAATAATTACTTTAGAATCTTAGAAAAGGTATCAAATAGTTGTAAAAAAGAAACAAGAGAATTCAATGAGACAAAAAAAACTTTTTTTTTTTTTTTTGAAACGCATTCGTTTGTTATTTTTGGTTTCGTCATGTTTTCTAGTACAGCAGACTGCCACTTAAGAGGTTAATGTTTAACAGCATCTCCGCCTTAGCAGACTATAATTAATTTAAGCACGAAAATAAAAAAAAAAAAAAAAAAAAAAAATTGAAAATTTCGTAATTAAGCATTTGAAATACGAAATAAAAATAAATAAAATTTTAAAAGAGAAACACTTTGGGCTTAACGGTATCACAGAAGTTGCCAAATCTACAGTGATAAAATCTTGGCGGAAACTTTGATCAGTGTAGCAAAATACTCCAGGAGAGGCAATCACCGTAGTTGAAGATACAGACTTTTCTACTAAAACTTAGCATCGTCATTCGAATGCCTTAGTGGACGCCAAGACGTTGATGTTGAAAACGTGGAGCCGTGGTTGACCTTTGGCAGGGATCTTCAGCAAGAAATTTTGTCAAAGGAAAACATCATCGGAACTGCAGCTAATGTGGTTTACGATGACGATGACTTTGACATGGTTCACAATGTGACCTCCGTCAGTCATACAGAGGCTGTTCGCACATTTTTTAGACGATTTTGGTAAGCGGTAATAAAAAATCGTTTGAGTAGTGTGAAACGGAGAGTTCACCGACAGGAGGCGGTGCGCGGTGCAAGCCCGGAAGCAGGTGAGGCGGTGCAAGCCCGGAAGCAGGTGAGGCGGTGCAAGTTGGGAGGCGGATTGTGGATGAGTAAACTAATTGATAAGGAGGAGGGTTGTAGAATTCTGAATTTAGCTGATAAGGTGTCACACTTTGATAAGAGATTATCTTTTTGTTGATTTTCCAGTGGTAATTTCTAATTTTAGGATTTTTTTTCCTTTGTATTTTTCTTTGGCCTTACTAGACATATAATGGTTATTTCCTATGTTCTCTAAACGCATGGAATTTAATGTTTGGCAGGTAGATGTAAATTTTTAATTTTTATGCTATATTTCAAGAATTATAATGTCGTATGCACTCTTAGTTTTAACGTATGCCTTACAATTTTTTATTTCATCACAGTTATTTAAGT
>KK121083.1:0-24348 GCA_000611955.2 Stegodyphus mimosarum
TGTGCAGTCGATCATCCAAGTCAGCGCCGCCACCCCTCTATAATGGAAACGACTCGGGAAAAAGCTATGAATTATACTGGCAAAGCTATGTTGTCAATAAACTTTAAAAGACTTGCTCAAAAACTGTATGTAGACACATGCTGTTGTATTTATGACAGCGATGACTTTTTAATGAATATTTCGTTGTTAACTTTACGTGATAGAATAGAAAATTTGTTAGAAAAAATTATTTTAGTAAGTATGTATTTTAATAAAAAATGTTTTATTTATATTGAAATGTATCGTTATTTAGCTGTCAACTGTTTCATATTATGTTTTAATGAATATCTCTTTACCTTTCTCTTACTGCTTAAGTCTTAATAAGGAGTTAATAAGGTATCCTAAGAATACTCTTTTTATCCGTAAACTGCTTATGGGAAATAATTTGTTAGTCAGGTTTTATACTAAATACAAGATTTCACATTTCGTGGAAATATGCATAAAGTTTTACTTTTCGTATTGTTCTTAGTGGGCATGTGGGTCTTGGGTATTTAATTGTATTTTCCACTATTAATGCTTGTGACTCATCTAATAATATGTAGCATAAATCCGCTTATCTTTTAAAATTTCTAATTTAAATTTAATTAAAGTTATTGAATCAATATCGACTGTATCTAAAATGTTGATTGTACTTCACAATGATTCGTGGTTCTTATGTATATAGTGAAAAAGCTAGATAAAGTGAACATCAGGTTTTTCCGACTGATAGCAAATCTGAAGCCAATAAGAATATTCTAAGACTCATTTTTAGGTAAATAAGTTGTTTTTTGTTGGAATTCTGGGAAAAAAAGCTTAAATTTGGTAAAGTTTCTATCTTCATTTTGGATAAAATAGTAAATAATCTACAGTGGAGCATGCTTATTTTGTATTAAGTTCTTAAAATTAGGAAAATAGTTCTAAGATAGTTATTCTGTACTGAGGAAATAATGCAGGATAAGTTGGATGATTTAGATAGCCTTTGGAGTTTTTCTCTTGGAAAACAGCAATATTTAGCAACAATAATTAAATTACATTTCTCAAAAATGCATAGAAAGTTCCTATAATGCGAACATATACGTACAAATATAAGAAAATATTATAATTATTTGGGTGTAATTTTGCATTGAAAGGGGATTATTCCTCATTAAATGTGTCTTAGTAAAGAATAGTTAACTTACATGATGAGAATTTTATGAAGAAATTTCTGTATTCGGGGCAGATGGAGGTAAAAATATTCAGAAATATAGCGGAGACTTGGGTAAAGTGTCTCTTACTGTTTCTTTCTTTGGTTCCTTGCGTAACTATATGTATATTGGTAAGGATATATGATGTGTAAAAGTATGGCAGGTGTTTCATAAGATTTCTTTCATAAGAAAATAACTTGGTAAATAAATTAATGAAAACTGACATTTCGCTAATTTTACTTGAAAGTTGTCTATGAAGGCAGAAATACTCGTACTTGGTGCAGAAAAAAGGTGATAAATTTAGCATAGTCGGGGCATTTAAAGTGATGTAGGATGCAATGAATTAGCAAAAACATACCGAATTAAAAGGTATGAAACGTCTAAAACAATATGAAAGATTTCTGTATGTATATATGAAGCAGTGAAAAAGGTTCTGAAATTATAGATGAAAATTGGGAATTCATTCTAAAAATTCGCAATCTATCAAGTTAGCTTAATAGCAATCTAGGTTCAAAACTGAACATTGGTAATACTGAAGAGCTTAAATGCATGTATTCAGATATAAATGATGTAAAAACTTTAAGGAAATACATGAATACTCAGGAAAGGTTAAAGTCTGAAAATGCGAATGAAGAAAAATATTAGAATCAGTCATGGTAAGACTGCTATAAAACAAGAAATTGTACAGTTGGCAAATTAAAACAGTACTATAAAATATAGAGTAAGTAAAGGCTATTCAACGAATTGGGTACAAATAGCAGTTAAAGGTTGTAAAATAAAATGTTTAATTGAAAACTATCTCTATATTTAAGACATTTAAACGTGTATATTTAGCTGAAATAGTAAAATCAAAAGCGTGATTACAACCGAAAATTATAAAAATGGGTTAAAATTTAGAGTATGTTGGGAACTAGAAAGAAACAAAGTGTCAGAAAAGTATAAAAATTACATCTAAAATAATTAAAGTTCATGTATATGGTAAGAAAATATAATAAACAAGTTCAAAATTAGAGTACTTTAAAAATTACGAAGGTTTGAAATGTACGAGTTACATAAGATGTAAGTAAAAAATAGCATCTAAAATTAAATAAAGTCCATATATATGATAAAAAACAGAGGAATTAAGCTAACCGTAAGAGCCTGTTTGAAATTACTAAGGTTAAAACGTATGAAAGTAGTTAAAAATTATATGAAAGTCATGTACAAAGTAGTTAAAAATTAAATGAAAGTCGTGTACATAGTGTGAAAATATAGCAAATTAGTTAAAATTCAGAGTATGTTGGGAACTAAAAACGTCGAAAAATAGAAAAGAAGTTAAAATTTACATGTAAAATTATATAAAAGTTAGGTACATGATAGGAAAATATACGAATTATGTTAAAGTTAGGACTATACTGGAAATTATGAAAGTTAAAATGTATGAAAGTAGTTACAAATGGGATGTATATTATGCGAAAATATAGCAAATTAGTTAAACTTTAGAGTATGTTGGGAAGTAAAAACATTAAAAATAGGAAAGAAGGTTAAAAGATTACATCTAAAATTAAATAAAAGTCAGTGTGTATAGTGTGATAATATAATAAATAAGCTTAAGATTTACGAAATAAATTAAAAATTTTACATCTAAATTAAGTGAAGGTCATGTAAACGATCAGAAAATATCAGAAATAAGTTAAAATATATAATATGTTGAAGATCGCAAATGTTAGAAAGTATGAAAAAAAGATTGAAATTATATATAAAATTAAATGATATAATAAATAGAAACATATATTTCAATAATTACGCTCGTAAAATATAGCAAATAAGTTATAAATTGGAGTACATTAAACATTACGAAGGTTAGAAAGAAGGAAAAAAGTTAAAATTGGATCTAAAATTAAAATCATATGATAAATTAAAATGTATATCTGAATAATTACACTCCTAAAATTTAATAAGGGAAATAAAATCGCGAGTATATGGTTAAAAGATATGAAGAACGTCCTGTGTAAAATGAGTACTGTAATTAAGATAAAGGAAAATTAATATGCTCTGATGAAATAAAAAATTGTAAGGTATACGTTAAAACTAAGAGTGCATAGTACATTATAATTCTTGAAATATAGGGCAAAAATTAAAAATTTACATCTACCTGCCAGTCATTAAATTCCAGGCGTTTAGAGAACATAGGAAATAACCATTATATGCCTAGTAAAGACAAAGAAAAATACAAAGGAAAAAAAATCCTAAAATTAGAAATTGCCCCTCCAAAATCAACAAAAGATAATCTCTTATCAAAGTGTGACGACACCTTATCAGCTAAATTCAGACTCCTACAACCCCTCCTCCTTATCAGTTAGTTTACTCATCCGCAATCCGCCTCCCGACTTGCACCGCCTCACCTGCTTCCAGGCTCATCCGCAATCCGCCTGCGAGTTTGAGATCCTGTTGCTGAACCCCCCGTTTCATACTACTCATGGTAAATAAATATAATCTTAAATTTGCATAAATCTGAAAATTACTTTCGAAGAAACTATTCAAGCTGCCATCAACAACTCAAAAATTTTTTCAGGAAAGTATCTCTTCGTAGGCAGATAACCCTCGTACGCTTTGCAATTTTCGATTAAACAGCAGTTGCCAGCAGTGATTTTATGATGGAGGAGTCTACCTGACCTGAACATTTGGAGCACCTCATCTTAAGACACAGGTTATGCTTTCTATTTTTTTAAATTATTTGGAGGTTGCGAAATTAAACAATTCTTTCTTCTCAAATATGCGCGATATCTGTCAGTCGTAAATTTATAATGTTCGTTAGCGCCCATTGCGGTGCATGATTGGAATGCGAGTTGAGCTTTTGACGACCATCAAAAGGTTAAGTTAATCAATAATATAGAAACTCGGGGGCACGGGGTCCCACGCGATTCCGACTTCAGCTAGCCCATAAATCCGTTTCTAGTAACTTCCTAACATTTTTCGGTTAATTGAAAGTTTTTACGTTCAATGCTGTTTTGGGGTTTTTCAGGATTCCTTTCTCTAATAGCAATAATACATTAGCTATCTTTTTTTTAATATGATCTGTAGGCACTGACTGATGTAGGTACTTATTATACGACTTTTGTTCTGCATAAAACTGGTAATGACGAACAGCAGCTCGTTAATGATTGAAAACCTATCCATATATTTATTAGGTATAACAATGAGTCTAGATCTGTGACTGCAATATGCCCCTAAGCGCGCTAGGACTCACATTAAAAGAATATGCTCATGGGTATCGGCACTGACTTATAATCTCGGTTTCAAAATTTTACTCTAATAATCTAATAATTTTCGTTTATACCTTTCCTTGAAATAAATAGCAAATTTACTCGCATATAATTTTGACTCACATGTATGGAGAATCAAAATGATTTGTCATGATTCAGATAAAGCTGCTTGGATGTAATGTTTGAATAACCAGATGAATGTTTAAGTGCTTGTTTGCAAAATATTTAGGGAACCTGATTTCTCCCTCCCGTTCTTATTAACCATTTGCTCAATTGCTCTTTTAACATCAACATTGCTTTCTGAAGTCTTCTGTACTATTATTAGTCGCCGATATTACTGCAGGTTGAGAACCTGTGAATTAAACAAACAAGACTCCCTCTCTCTGGGACAAATGTAAAACAAAATGAATTTCAATATCTTCATTCTCTTTTCTTTATATAAAAACAATCACTTTACTCATATTTATCTATCCCATAATCCTAGTATTTGATCTTTTCATAGAGACAAATTTTAACGGAATATTTTTTCCGTTTGCCTTTATGAGTCAGTTGTTGCATTATACTAGTTGCTATACTGTAACGGTTATAATGCGAATTCTTTTATAAAGAACCTTAGAAAGTTACATTGAAAACCAAAGCAAAACAACATTTAAAAATTGTTTTGTTGTTCATAGTATTGAGTTTACTTTCTTTCATTTGAATAACAGGGTATAAATACGCAAACTGAGTTACAAATGAGATAAAGGGATTTTTCATCCTACTGAATTAGACAGAATACAGAAAATAATACGAAATACAGCACGGTGATACTATCGTAACCTTACTTATACTTTATCAGACATTTTAACATCCTATTAATTAAGTTTCCATACTATATTAATCCAATATTTAACTAACTAGATAATTCGTGAACTTTTCTTGATCGCATTGCATTCAATTCATGGAAGTATAATCAATCGTTTATAAACTTGTATTTTTGATTCATGGAAGCCACATAAAAAGTCAATTTTCGTGTTTCCGAATCAGCTTTACCTTAATACTGAAACTGCTTTCATAACGTTCTTTGTTTTTATAAGACAAACTTTGTAATTGAATCATGTACCTAGAATTCAAAGTGAAAAAAATAGCGCTTGTATCTTTTCACGGAGCACCCTGTATATATGTACCGGTGCCATTACATTGGAACGCCGTTACGTCTGAACATCTTTACGCTGTGGTAATAATCTGGAATTTTTCAGCTTATTTGGCCAATATTAATAATCTTGTATAGGTGTTTGCATAGTCATACAAACTGCTCCGAACCAAAAATTAACTCTGACTGTTTGTGCACAGCAGTCAAAAATATTTTTTTATCTGGAATTTCTAGCTGACTTTCATGCACAAGAGCTTCGATGTTAATTTGATTATAATTTCTTTTTTCACTTCGACTGTAAATCTTTTGCTTCGAGTTCCACTATCCCATTTCGACGTCAGATCATTTGATTGACGTTCTGTTGCCAGTATCAGTTTATAGCCGGGGCGTTCTCGTTTCCCTTCATATTTTTTTTCCATTCGATCGTTTGGACAATGGCGCGCACTGTTGGCCTCCGCTTCTTCCGAGAAAGAAAGCGACCTAAGTTCCACAAGCAAAATGCAGTGTGGGGGGAATTCCAGAGACCGAAAGTCGCAGGTCAAAGTTCACCGCGTCCCCGGTCTCAAGTTTTAGGTAACTGATATCCCAGTCGTGATGTTGGCCAGATGCGGAAAACTCGGCAAAGAAGACGGGTTGTCACCACAAGCAGAAAACTTCTGATGAAGTTATGATTTATGCTTTTACTGTAACGCTTTGATTACAACTTGTCGTCATGTATACATAAGCGGGAAAGTATTGGTAATCCTGGAACAAATTCCGGGTGCTTGTTTAACATAGATCTGAAATTTCTGTTCTTTCAACGAAATCGATTGACACATTTCTAACAAACTTAGAGTTAATTAGAGTTATAACTTAGAGTAAACTTGTAAAAACGTAGAGTTATTTTACCTTAATTGAATTGTTTATTCAGACATACTAATAGAGAAACATAATGCAAATTAAATTATTTGGAATCTTTTAGATATCAGTTTTTATTATTCTTCAACCAATGAAACAATCTAATAGAAATAATGAATGTGGGAAAAAATAAAACAAAAATAACTAGGAAAAAACATGATTTAAATTAAACCATATTATAGAATGAAATGCAGATTCTCTGAGGAGTGGTAAGATTTCACGCTGTGTCTGTGAAGCAGATATGAAAAATGGATTAAAAGTTAAAAGTGCTATTGTATAAACTTAAAAAATTTTTTTAAAAAAACATTTTCCATTGAATACTATCATGTAAGTCAAAGGATCATAAAAATAATTTTCTTTATCAATAATTTACCGGATGGTTTCTTGAACATCATACACTGGTACGTAAAACTTAAGGTAATATTTCTCCCACTTAAAACATACGAAACAAAACTGACTATGCTAGATTTAAGAATGTATCGGGCCCTTTAAATTGAGACTCCATTTACATATTTTGCTTCCAATGAAATCTACATAATATTAGTCAAACGTTTGGCCATATATTCTTATTTGAATACTCTGCACCGTTCGCTAGCTGGGTTCTTCTATATATAAATGTTATTACTGGGTATGCTTGCAAGGGGTGAACATTTTGGCCGTTCAAAGTTTTTCTGCATTAGATCGAGACCCTGCAGACGAGGATAGCCCTTGGAATTTTGCTTATGTCGTTATTTTTGCGGATGGGAGTTTGACCTCTCGGAGTAGCCTTAAATTGCTGCACTGAAATTGGGACAATTATGCCAAGTTCTGGAAGTCGGAAGACCGATATCCCCGGAGAAACCCAGCTTCGTCGCTCGGAAGGTTGCTGAAAATTTCTTCGTCGTTTCCTTGCCAAGTTTAAAGTTCCCGCCAACGAAAGAAAAACGTCAACACGAGGTTTTCGAGAGGCTGAAACGGAGATGGAGATACAGCTTGCACTTTTTTTCATCTGAAAAGTGTACTTCTAAAACGACTGGACAGATGAGATTACACTGCTGGACTGCTCAGGGCAGACAAATGAGTGGAGAGCCTCACCTCTAGCACCAATACGAAATTAATTAATTATCCTCTTTTTATTTTCATTTTAGAGATGTTGTTTGCTTGGAATCCATGAGGAACGGCAGAATTCTGTTTCCCGTCTGTCAACTCACCGTCACCACGTAGCCTCTACCTGGAGAGCGTCCTGGTAACTACAAACCCGTCGATAATTCCTAATTGATATCCAATTCACAATAGCTCGCTAAGGAAATATTTATTGTGATTAATTATGCTAAATTGACCAATGTTTATGTTAAATGAAATGGTATTCTTGTAAACTACCGGTGAATGCCGGACGAAAGGTTACTTCATAGAAATGTCACTTCTGTCCTTACGAAAGTTCCTAAAGTAAATTGGTGTTGAAATTATAAATAATTTTATTTCTCTCTATCTTGCCTGTTGTCAACCGGATCTTTTTATGTTATACAAAAACTGACTGAGTGTTTTATATATATTGTTAGGGATTTCGTATTTATTTAGCTATTTATTCAGAATTGTAATTAAAACTGTTTTGTTTTCTTGTGCAAAGCAGACGTATTTGAAGAGAAAGCTACGTCGAAAAGTAAAAATAAAAGAGCGCGTGCTTTTAAATATTTAATAAATAAATATCTCGTAATTGCTGTTGCCATCCAGAAAAATCGAGAAACTAGGTTTTACCAGAATGTAGTAATGAATAATTGAAAAAGCTTATAAAAGCCGAAGCAAAACACCTCAGCTCAGTTGCTGATGTTTGAAGCGAACTGTTTGTTTACTTAATGCTGTTATTGATTGTAGCGAATTCGCTGTGAGATAGGATTTGTTTCTCTGTTTTGAATTGAGTCCTATTAACTTTTTAACGACTTGTGCATTCAATCCATTACGAACCCGTACGCACGCAACAATGTTTGTTATCAGAAGTGGGGTTCAAATACTGTTCACTAAAGCTACGGATGAGCAATTGAGACGGCTCGTCAGTGCTTTTGCTGCATTCCAAGAAAAGATGGAAGCTGGTCAAGTTTCTGTTAAAGAAGAAATGAAATCGGTTAAAGAAAAGGTGAAAGCTGGCCAAGTAACTTTTAAAGGGAAGATGAAAGTTGTTCAGGAATCTGTTAAAGAAGACATAAAAGCTTTACAAGAAAAGATTGAAGCATGTCAAGAGAAATACCTGCATAATAGAAACTAAATTCGAGGCTATGGAAGGCGGAACAGACACAGAAGATAAAGTTGGAAAAATTCAAGAAAGAGTTTCTACCGTCCAAGAACAAATTGAAGACAGGGTTTCTGCTGCCTTCGCCAAAGAAGTTGACCCCTTAAAGAAATGCATAGCAGAAAACAATTCTTATGGATTTAAATTTTTATCCGTGCCTTCTCGTTCCTCCCTGAAGTTATCCAAATACGATGGGAAGACCTCTTGGCAAGCATATAAGACACTAGTGGCGGAAGCAAACGGAAGGAATTCCCAAACTAAGGCCTGTCATCTCGCCGCTTCTCTGAGAGCAGATGCAGCGGATATCCTGCAGACTCTTCCCGAAAACCAGAGACTAGATTTCGAAGCTCTGTCCGGCGCATGGAATGTCCGCGCTGTTGCCTAGACACTTGTTCCAGTAAGCCACTATACGTTCTTGGCTACTGGCTAAACCGGAGAGGAATTTCTGTGTCACCAGGAAAGAGCTGCTCGCCATAGTCAACGCCGTAGAACATTTCCATCATTATCTATAAGACGGAAAATTCCTGCTTCTCACGGATCATGCATCATTGGCCTGGCTTTTAAATTTCAAGAATCCTGAAGGTCAAAATGCCAGGTGGATAAAGAGACTCAAGGAATATGAAATCGTTATCCGTCATCGAAAGGGATCATCACATGGAAACGCAGACGCCCTGTCTAGAAGACCTTGCCTAGAAAACTGCCGATATTGTTCCAGGGTCGAAGCTAAATACCAGCTGCTAAATACCAGCTGTAATTTGTGGTGCGACCGGATTAGGTCGCACCACAAATTACAACATCAACATCGGCTGATCCAGACCCATGGAGTGACAAGAAAATCAGAAAAGACCAGCTGGAAGGCCGGGCCGTGATATTAAACCCTTAATTGAGTTAATGGAGATCTGAAAAAAAAAACTATCTGGCAGGATATTTCGAGCTATAGTCCCACGACAAAACAATATTGTGCTCTCTGGGACTCACTCCATATTCGAAACGGCGTCTTGTTCCGAAAATTCGAATCGGATGATGGAAAGACATTCCGATGGCAGCTGGTACTCCCAAGATCCCGAATCCCGGACGTCCTTAAAGAACTACATAGCAGCCCTACAGGAGATCACTTCGGAATAATGAAGACCTTGCAGAGAGTTCGGGAGCATTTCTACTGGAATAATGCAAAGGATGACGTGCAAAAGTGGTGCCGAACTTGCGATGCCTGTGCAAGTCGGAAAGGACCGAAGAAACGCAGCCGAAGGAAGCTGCAACGTTACAATGTAGGAGCCCCTTTTGAACGTATCGCCTTTGACATCTTAGGACCTCTGCCACGAACTGCTGATGGCAACAAATACATCCTCGTTATCATCGATTACTTCACCAAGTGGCCTGAAGCGTATCCTATTCCTGACCAAGAGGCTGTCACAGTGGCAGACATGATGATACAGAACTGGATTTCCAGGTTCCGAGTGCCTCTTCAGTTACATTCATATCAGGGGCGAATTTTACCTCAGCAGTAATCAAAGAGCTCTGCAAGCTACTCGACATTGACGACACCCAAACGACGCCTTTACATCCCCAGTCGGACGGCTTGGTAGAGAGATTCAACAGAACCGTCCTTAATAACCTCTCATTTGTAGTTTTCAGAAACTAACAGGTCTGGAATAAGAAAGTACCACTATTTTTACTGGTTTACCGCAGTAACGTCTACGAGACTACCGGCTATTCCCCATCTCAGATGCTCTTCGGTCGTGACCTTCGTGTGCCACGTGATCTTTTGTTTGGTCGCCCTTCGGATGCGCCTTCATCGCCTGAGAAATACATTCAAGATCTCCAGGCTCGTTTTGAAGTGCTGCACAACTTTGCACTAGAGCGAGTCAACTTGGCGATGGAGAAGATGAGGACCCGGTACGGCACCAGAGCTACAGAACATCGTTTCAACGAAGGAGACAAGGTGTGGTTATGGAATCCGACTCGACGTAAATGGCTCTGTCCGAAACTACAGTCACCTTCTGATGGTCCTTACACAGTCCCAAACAGACTGAACGACGTCGTGGTTCGGATCCGTAAGTTATTGAACTCTAAACCTAAAGTCTTTCATTACGACAGGTTAGCTTCTTACTATGGCCACAGTACGTAGTGTCTATAATTGTAAATAGTAACGTAAATAGTTTAAGATCATGGTCCTTTTTGGTATTTAGCATTTAGCATTTGGCATTTGTATTTAATATTTGATAGTATTTGATGTGTATTTAGTGTTGATTTGTGTTTAGTATTTGATTTGTATTTAGTATTTCATACTATTTGATTTGCTGAAAATTACTTATTGCAATTATTGTTTATTTTGTTATTGCAATGTAATGTTTATTATTGCATTGATGCCTCAGTTGTAAGTTGGCTTCCTGTTCAGGGATTGTATTGTCCGGGACGCGCAGTCCTTGGGAAAGGAGCAGTGTTACGGATTTCGTATTTATTTAGAATTGTAATTAAAATTGTTTTATTTTCCCATGCAACACAGACAATTTTTGAAGAGAAAGCTACGTCGGAAAAGTAAAAATAAAACGGCGCGTGCATTTAATATTTAATAAATAAATATCTCGTAATTGCTGTTGCCATCCCGAGAAAATAGGTTTCACCAGAATGTTGTAGGGAATAATTGAAAAGCTTATAAAATCCGAATTAAAACACCTCATCTCCGTTGCTGATGTTTGAAGTGAACTGTTTGTTTACTTAATACTGCTATTGATTGTAGCGAATTCGCTGTGAGATAGAATTAGTTTCTCTGTTTTGAATTGAGTTCTGTTTAACGTTTGACATTGTACGAATATCTCTGAGAAAATATTTCAGTATTTTGTTTTATTTCTTGTGAAAAGAATAAATTTTATTAACTTTTTAACGACTTGTGCATCCAATCCATTACGAACCCGTACGCACACTACAATATTATTATTTTTATTATATTAATTTCAGTCTTACCATTTACAGTAAACATAGTGTCTGTTATTAGTACATGAAAGTTCTTGGTAAATGTGGTGGGCCCACTGATTCGGGGAATTATAAATGAAATAACCAGGTATGTTGTGTTTTGTACCATTTCATCAGTACTAAAGTGTAGCCTTGCAACTATACGTTGTAATTCTATCATGTAACTTAAATCAATGTTTGAACCTTCTTAATAAACCCCAGATATTTAATTATTTAATTTGTTTGTTTTATTTACTAGAATACCCTGGACTAAATTAATTTATACTGGGTTAAATTTTAGTTTCATAACGCTAATGTCATATGTTTTCTGTTTTATGTTATACAATGTTACAGAAATATTAGTAATAATACATATGTACACTCATACAGCTTGTTCAGTATATATGTTGTATATATTTTGACACCTAAAGTTTTGATCAATGATTATCACATTTATTTTTAGCGCCAGTAACATTCATAAGTAACATGGTATACATAATAATTTCTAAACTTCAAAAAATTTAAGTGACAGTTAATTTCAATCCAAAATTTGCATCGAAAGCTAATTTTAAGTTCTTGTAGTTTTAAATTCTTAACTTATTGTTTAAGTTACCTCTATTCAGAAATTTGCACGGAAAGGATGGAATGCTTTGTTTCTTAAAACTTAATTATTTTATTAGCTGTAAATTTCCTTCTAAGTAGCGTCACATAAAACGTTATATTTTATATTTGCGGAACTTCCCGTTTAGGGAGTCGAAACACTTCTCTTTAAGTTCTGTACCTTGAGGAACCATGTGAGAAGGAGGAGATGTCTAAAACCAATATTCAAAGAAACATTGCTTGTAACCATCTGAAAACAGTATTCAAACTCCAGTTTATCAAATGAAAGAGTTTTAAGGTAACATTCTCAAACTGCGGTAGAATATGATTATCATGTTTTCGCTCTAAGTGTATTAAAAGAAATTACATTAAACGCTTCTAGGTAAAGCTTAGTGCCTTTCTTTTCATTTCATGCGTTAAATATTTTCGTAGATTTCAGAAATAAAGTCCTTTAAAATAGTTCCGTTATTTTTTGGATATTCTTCCCCTACTTCGTTTTTTTCGAAAATCATAGTTGTTGATATTATAAAAAAATTTCATTATTTCTTTAATCCTGTACTTGGACACTTTTATTTCACACAAATAAATCCCCAAAATTTTACTAGCCTAAACGAGCCAGAAAAGTTATTTGTCTCAAACCGGCATTTTTCATCGAGTCACTTTAAATGTCCGAATCACTTTTCAAATGGTTGCTACCAAATATTATCGTGCTGTACTGTATTTAAGAAACTAAGTAATGAGGAAGCTACATGAATGCATGTAAGTTTCTCGCATTGAGAAAAAAAAAACAACTGTACCTAAAATCACAGAATTTTGAATAACATAGTCCTCCACCCGAACATGGGCAGCCGAGGAACGAATTTGGAATTTGGAATTTATTTTACTGTTTATTTCATATTTTCTAAGACTTTAGTGACTTTTTTATTAAAAAACTTACCAATTCCAAAGTTAGCAGTGGCAACACTATAGGGAATAAAATGTTTTTATTTTCAGCACGCGAGACTGTCTATCGGAAATTTCAAAGATGTGCTATTTTTAAATATTTTAGCACAATGTGGCGTTAGACCAAATGCTTTCGAAACGTCTTTGTGTCTGTAAGTAAAAGAAATGGCCATTTGAGCGTAATATAAAATCTGAAAGCTTTAAGTTTTCATTTACTTATGTTTTTTTATAAAATATTATCTTTCTTGATACTATCGAAATATCAGTAGAGTTTTGTATCTAGAAGCTTCTGTTAAAGTTCTTAAGACCCTAATCCCTTGGGGCATTTTTTTCATTAACTGGGAACATCACCCCCGCATTGAAAGCCCGGCTCAGTTCAATCTCCATCGAACCATTCCTCGATGATTTCCCGTTCGACATTTTTAAAGAAAGTTTCGTTTATAATTAAACAAACAAATTAGGAAGACTGAAGGTTAAAGTAACCATTTTTATTTAAGTCTTACTTGAAGAGAACGGCACAGCTTATGCCACAAATGAACTTCCGCGACTTGCGGGTATTTAAACTGACATGAAGTTAAATTTCAATTGTAGGTAACGTAATCTGAGACTACAGCACGGAATAATCTGTTTGAGCTGACTCAAACATTTAATGGCGCGTATTTTAAACGTCGGCTAGCAATATGCTAAAGCAGGAATACGCGAAAACAATTGTTAGCAAGACGCGGATGGCAGAAGATCTCATCTAAACAATCAAAACTCTCGCTTAAATACGCAAACAATTAATTTATATTCTCTTGAAGTTTACGAAAAGATGTAATTATTGTTATGGCTTAATAATTGGTTAATTAACATAAAATACCTGTCATATGGAATGATTAAATATACTTTCTATTCATTTAAAACTAAATATTTATGTATTTATTTATTAATAGCCGCTGCGCGGCCAGCCTTCGCCTGGCTTTTAAGTGTACCAGAAAAATGCTTAAAGAGAACACCAAACATTAAATTTGAAAACTGCACAGAATTTTACCCTGCAGAACAATTTTATCGAAAAAGAAACAAACAACAACGGGAAAAAAATTCAGTTAAATATGCATTACATATAAAAAGCATACAACGAAATAAGCAATATCCCTTAAAACAAATATTAATTATCCTAATAAATAAATTAACCAACTTCCCTTTGCAAAATCTTAAGAACCCAAATGGTATTAAACAGATTAAGAACTTAAACAGATTAAAAAATATCATGCAAAACTTTTTTATAATTAAAATTATATATAATTAAAACATAATATTACAATGAAATAAGCAATATTCCTTGATACAAATGTTAATTATCAACAAATGTTAAATCCTAATAAAGTAATTAAACAATTTACCGTTGCAAAAAGAAACAACTTTTTAATTTCTTAAACTTTTCAGTCTCTTAAAAACAGTGACATAAGAAATACGATGAAAAATTTTTGCCAAACCGAAATTTTTAAAAGAATAAAACTATTCAAAATGATGCAATTTTATCAAAAATACTACATTTTAAAATATCTATGATGTGAGAAGTGTATTCGGAAACGTCATTTAAAAAATTTAAAAAAAAATACAAAATATTATTATTTTTCCAAAATTCCTTTTCTAAAAGGAGTCGAAAGGATTAAAGTTCAACGTGTCCAAAAATCAAAGGAAAATAAACATCACATTTTTTAAAATAAGTTTTTTTTAAAAAAATTCCGCCGAAAAGGTGTTAAGCTCACCTTCCTAAATAAATTCGTATTTAATCGATTTATTGAAATACGAAATTTATTTTAAGTTCGTAAAATAGCTAAGTGTCTACGCTTCACGACGATGTAAAAATGAAATGTATAGAGTGAAATCTCGCTTTCCTGTAGCCCATTATGTCTCAAAATGACGCGATTTGGTCACAAAACATAAAATAAAAAAAATTCTAATTCGAATTTCGAAAAAATCGCTTCGAGGTGCACTGGCTCACTGGCTCTTGTGTCGATACACCTATGTACCCTGGGTCTATTAGCTTACTCGAACAACACGAACGAAACACGCACACACACGCACGCACGCGCGCACGCACACACGCACACACACACGCACACGCACACACACACACACACACGCACACACACACACACACACACACTCTTTGTTTTATTATATGTAGAGATTGTTTTAACTCTTAACTTGTACCCTAAATGATTTAGGCAAAGGTTAGTTTTACTGAACTCCACACTTTTAAAGTAAATATTTCTTCGAGCTGTTAGATTCAAAGTTGAAGTTTTCTAAATTTAGTGTGCTCTCGATTATCCGGGCTGATACCGGGGAAGTGGGTCACGGATAATTGTAAAACACGGGCAATCCAAAATATCAAATTTCCTATGCATAATTGCGTAAGTTCATTTCTTTAAAAAAATCAATAATTTTGCCTTTTTTTTTTAGAACGCTTAGATATCTGTCGAATTTCACTGTGCATTTTTCGAAATGCTATTTTGTCATTGTTTTCGAATCCCCTTTGGTAGAAGAAGACCAATAAAGTTTCTGCAGAAATCATCCCTTTCTCGGAAGTAATCTGTGCGGTCTAATTTTATTCCTAATATAACTGTCGGTATGTTCTTCGCTTGTGGTTTCACTATCCGTTTCTGCCTTTTCTTTTCTTGTGAGATTTGAAACAGTATCCGCATCAATCCCGCACTGAAAGCCCGGCTCAGTCTAATCTCCATCGAACCATTCCTCGATGTTTTCCCGTTCGACATTTTTAAAGAATGTTTCGTTTTTAATTTTTTGGCATTCTACATCAGATACTGCCTCGACTTCTTCAAAATTAGATAAATGTCTGATTTCTGTATTAGGAAGAATCTTTCTACATGCCCGGATTTGGTGCGTGTTTATGTTTTGCACACTTTGGTGCATACCGTTGAACGCGCGTGCGTAGGCACCGCCACCCACAAATAATCCGCAAGCTTCTATAAACCCCGTACGGACAAACGGCAGTAGACTGTACTTCCTTTTTTAAATTGATGTAGATATTAAAAATGATGTTACACAATTTTTAATTAAAAAAAATCTGCAATGTTTGTGCTTAGGAATATGTAAAAATTACAATATACCAAAAATCATCAACATGGCTTTACATAATCAATATTTATTTGTACATCATAATTCTCAGCGTAATCCACGTTATGTCAATACAACAATGTACAGACTCATGGAGAACATAAAAACTCTCTCAGAGACTTATGGACACAGAACAATACACAAATACATTAGCCTTTGTTTTTATATATTAACTCTGTAAATCGATAATAAAATTTTTGCCATTTTCATTGAGGTTCGCTACGAAAGCGAAGCTTATTGCACGTTACTCGTAACTTCGTAATAAGAAAAAATCAGTATTTCTTAAATGACATCTTTCACCGAAGCACTGATAGTTCGTTCGGCGATTGTAAGAGTTAGTTGATTTCATGCTCGCTATGCTTGCTCTTTCTGGTCTAGTTTGCTTTCTTGCTCAGTTAGACAGCATTTTTTGTCCCCAAACTTTCGTCACTTGATTTCGGTTTTTATTCAGTTCGCCACAGAAGAAGATGAGATCACATATTACTGTAGTTACATAGAATTACTCCTTTATTTCCTTTACTTTTATGCATCTAAAGACTTATACGAAGATTGAAGTGATTGTTGGCATTACATTCTGTTAATTGCCAGTATGTAAGATGGTATTATTCTGTATAAAAGAGTAATAAATCCAGGATTCATTTTGCTTATTTCTGTTATCACAAAATTTGAACTGCGAAAGAGGTCCAAGCTTCAACCCTTTAAATAGCAGTATCTAATGACATTCATAACTCAAGTCTGCTATCCAAATTTTTGACTATTTGTAATTTTCTCAGGGAAACTTTAGAATTTTGTTTCCCATTATATTCTTAAATTCATTTTATATTTGAATTGATGGATGCGAAAGAATGTAACTATATCCCATGCTGTGGTTTTAAATTTGGTCTTCAATTTTCGCTTTCATTAGAATTTCTAAATTAAAAAAAACTTTTATTTTATTTTAAACATCAGTAAATTATTTAAATAAAATTTAGTTAAATAATGCTTATTTGACTTTCCGGTTGCTTCCGCCTTTTATTATAATAATTTAATAAAATTATTTGGAAATTGCTTATTTAACTTACTTTTGATACAATTTTCTTTTTGGTGAAGAGCTACAAAATCTAAAATCGCAAAGAACAGGGTTAATTTTTTAACATATAAATCAATGAATTTCTGGGTTCCCTATAAATAAGTTTATTTCGATTGGCATATGAAAGACTTTTGACTGTAAAGCTGTCAAAATCTTTTTTAGCTCTTTTACACCGAGGTTACCCCAAACGCCCGTGCATTTAGCCACCGGCAGGTCGCCCAAACGCATGCGTTTATTTTCTACCTAGTGCTTTTCTGCATCACGTTAGTACATGGCTCATTGGTTTCGAGAGTTTTAAATAACCTCTTCTTTGTTTAGCGTCAACTCTTAGCTATTGATGCTCACAGCTGCAAGGCGAAACCTAAAGCGTAACTGCATGCAGTGAGTGAAAGCTCACAAAGATCTCCAAAATAGAAGCAGTCGTTTCACCTAAGTAGGTTATTGTTAACGCACTCTACTTGGCATGAGGGGAAAGAGAATTCATTCCAAGAAAAATTAGTATACACGAGCGTTTCAGACGTTTGAGAAGAACAGATTTTGGCCTCTACCGATGCGAAAGAGATAATTTAATTGCTCCTTAATCGCAGCAGACGAAGAGCTTCCCATAATTACGTAATTCGTGTACTACATTTTTTCCGATTTAGTTTTTTAAAATCAAAATTAGCTGAAACATAAACCTACGAGATTACGTCATTAAAGAAAACAACACTGAAATCTCTACATCCTATATAATTATTTCATTTCTATTCTTAATAGCTATAAAATTCCTTAATTTCATCATTTATAATAATCATAGATTACACTCAGCATGCAAGGAAATATTATTGAATATAATATTATCTATTAGATCCATTAACTCCATTAAAATCTATTAAAATTTTATGTATATTTCTTGCATTGTGAAAAAACAGCAGTACCTAGAGACATTAAATTTTGAATAACATAGTCCTCTACCGGAACATGGGAAGTCCGAATCTTCAATTTGTTTATTATCAATTTTATATTTTTAAACTTAAACGAACTTTTGATTAAGAAACTCAACGATTTCAAAGCGAGCAGTAGCAACACACTGTGCGGAATAAAATATGTTTACCTTTAGCTAGCTAGGTTGTCTATCAGAAATTCTAAAGATATGCTGTTTTTAAATATTTTTAGTCCAAACGGACGTTAACCCAAATGCTCTCGAAACGTGTATGTATGTGTAAATAAAAACAAACGCTTCTTTGGGCGTAATACAAAATCTGAAAGCTTTCAGACTTTATTTTGAAACTTTTATAATTTTAAAGACTTACAACATTTGTTTCACTTATTTTACTTTTACAAACTCTAATTATTTAAAAAATTACTTACACTGCATTAAGTTGCTTTCTTTCTATAATACATTTCTGTACTTCAAACAAATAAAGTTACACTTTTTCTTACATTTACAGTTCAAGTTCTATATTCTTTTATAAGTTTTTGAAAGCGTAAGGTTTTTACCACAAAGAACACCGCCCTGAGGTGGATATTGTTTTCAGTTCGCAGATAATAACATTTTTCATTTTTAAATAAAGGCGCAAATCTCTAAGTGATATTAATTTAAGGTGAAATAATATCGCATTTAATATTTTTCCCTATCATTTAACTTTGCTATTTCGAACAGCTTAATTAAAGATTTTAAGTTCGACATATTTAACTTCTGTGGGAGTAATTCTTAAGTTAGTAAGCTTACGATAACTGCTTACTTAAAACTATTTCAGGTATTAAATTGAAATCTGTGAACCAAGAAGAGATTGAAATTTCTTTTTCACCTTATGATTTTTATGTTTTGGAATTTTTAATTTTTTTTTAAATTTAAGATACACTCTTACAGGTGTTAGAATGTAGTCTGAAGTTTTTAAATCGTAATTTTTTATTCATTATATAATTACTTATATATTTTAGTAATGGTTTATACATATTTATGCAAGCATCTTTTATTTATACTGCTGAATTTAAATTTTATATTCACTTAACTTCTTTTCATTGTGGAAAGCACTTGTATTTTCATAATAATGCCTTTTTCTCTTTGTTAGTTAGCCTCAAAGATTTAAACATACACATACACATGAAATAGTGGTTATTATAAAAACAGTAATACTAACTTTATTTACATTTAAACCGGATAGAGCTTTATGTATTTAATTTAAGCTTCACATCTTCTTGGAAATTTGAAGGAAATTTTGTTGTAGTGTACATAAATAGTGAGCATTCTGTGCAAGTTATAAAAAAAGCGAATACCTCAACAATTTGAGCTTTGAATTTCAGCAACGATTTCAGCTCTATGTAAAAATTTAACTGTAAACTGATGTTAATTTTATAGATAAGCTGTAAGCATTTCAAAATAATCTGATGCAGATATTCTCTTCGAAGATCTTTGCTTAGTCTAATTTTGAAACCTCTACTAGTAATTTAATCACAAATAATTCATTATTTCAATTCAGATGTTGTTATCTCAATTCTTCAGAACGGTGTCATTTGCTATTACTTATATATATATATATAATCTAATCACGATTATTTTAATTCTGATTTCTCTTTTATACAGAATATTTCAAAATTCTTAAATCCAAGCTATAAAGTAACATAAATTATATTATATTGATAAACCTGAAAAATCTTTTTAAACTTTTAATATCATGCATTTCAAAGTGCGTATCTTTTACGTCACGTTTTGGAAAAATTGAGGACTCCAGGTTTCTTTTGTATATGTATAACCAGCATTTTTCGAACATGAACAAGACGTTAGTAAAATAGTAAAATAGTTACATGGCTGTCTCCATTCAGTGAGATTTTTATGCACTTTGATGCCATAAAGAGTCAGAAAACATCAGACTGCTTGACAAGTTCATAGTGAAATTCTCTTTCGTATAAAATATTAGATCATCCAAAATGGCAACTCATCGTTGGCATCGCATATTTTACGTGCTTTCATCTTAGCTGTTTTGTCATTGATAATAATCTTTCATAAATTTACATCCGTCGTGAGATCAGAAAAATTGTAGCATTCTGTGTAGATTATACATACAAGGGTTCTGTTGGATTCACTTCCATTTTCTCAGGAAAAAAATTACTGTTTGAAGTTATCACAAAATGGCAACAACTCTTTGATGAGTTAACAGCACACACACACATACACACACCATGCAGCAGGCTAGAAGAGTTCTTGGAATGATGTCAAAGGCAAAGACTCGCCGCCGGGCGAGACATGGCGGGGGACTAGTGACGTCATACCGGGATTGCCCTCATAATCCAGGACGCTTGGGGCTGCGGGCGGCGGCAGCGAAGAGGCGTGGGGAGGCTCCACACCCATGCCGGATCCGCCCCCGCACGGGCTGGGCTCGGAGAAGGAACTGGTTGCGCCCGGACTGCTCACGTGTGGAGGTTGCGAGGATTGCTGGGGATTCTGGGAACTCTGGCTGCCGGGCTGGTGATCCACCTGCCTCAGATTGTTTCGACGCCACTTGGCACGGGCGTTCTGAAACCATACCTAGAATGAGGCCAGAGGTAAAAGAGGTCAACAACATAGTTTAGTGAAAGAAAAATGTATGTATATACATGGAAAGTATTATGTTTACTTAATTTAAATTTTAAATTTCAGTGTCAATGCAGAACAATTTAAATTGTTTAATTTCAAAGACTCGGAAAGATGGAAGGAATAAAGTGATAAAACTCAAGTACAATCAATTTCCTGATTAATCGAAGGCAGATTAGCTGGTTTGAGGATAAGCCGAACGCTGTCTGAAAAGAAAATGCTATTTGTTTGTTGCCATAGACAATTATGCAGTAAACCCTTGATTAACGGGAGTGGATTAATCGGATTGCAGATACAATCGACTCTGTCTAAAAGTTTATTTATTGCGCGATGACAGAGAAACTTCAGAGTAAAACAAAACTGTCTACAGAAAGTACAAAAACAAAAGAAAATTCGTCAGGTAAAAGCGGTAGGAGTGGGTGATGTTCTAGCGCTAGGGGGTTATTTTTATCCACAGCAGTATGTAATTTAATTATACGTAATCCTAAATTGTACGGAGGAAAAACAAAGTATAACGTCTTTGTTTATGAAAGTTTGAATTCAATGACATTTCTCAACTTCGACTGCAAATATTGCTTTCCGGTGCCATTATTTATTGTGCCGCGTATTCGAGAGGTCCGTGGTTAGAGTTCCGGTGACGGCATTGCTCATTTACCATCTTTCTCGCTTCCCCCCCAAAAAAACTTAGTGTCTCTATATGCTATTTCCAAAATTAAAAGAAAGTATATTTCCTCCTTTGGTCGATGTTGGTTACACAGAAAAGCTATACGTTATAAAGTATTTTCTCCCTCCTTTCCGCATGCCTTCGGGTTGTAACGAGCACACTCGGCGCGTATTCGAGAGGTTCCGGTTCGAGCCTCGGCGAGGGCATTGCTCATTTTTCACGTCTCCTGCTTTTTTAAAAAAAAAAAAACCCTAATAAATCTACAGTGGCTCTCGAACTAAAAGGTGGTGGATGATGATTCTTCACCACCAGGATTTGGCGATTGGGTCTCCTAATCCCCAGTCTCCCTTAAAAGAGAAAGTATAAAAGGAATTTTCTCCCTCCTTTCTGTATGCCTTCGTGGCGTAAAGGTAGCACATTCGGCGGGTATTCGAGAGTTCCAGGTTCGAGTTCCGGAGAGGGCATTGTTATTTTTGTGTTTCCTTCTTCAAAAATCTTAATGACTGTACAACGTGGTCTCGTGGAAGATGGTTCTTAATAAAAAAAGAAAAAAAAAGGTACAAAAGAATACTTTCTTTCTGGGAATGAGGATGTGGAGTACTTTTCCTTCCTTGGGAAAAAAGGGTCAAGCTCATAGAGCGGAAGCCAGATTCAGGCAGAACAAAGTTCGAAAATCATGTCCAAACATCTCCCAAATGCGTGGAGATTGTCAATAGAAACACTGTCGACCCAATAAATTTTACTTACTTAAAGGAAGTAGCATTATTATTAAAGTGCTTCTTTTCACGCCAAAGCTTGTTTTTAGGTTTTTGTAGCTACTAAATCTGAGATATTTTCGTGGTATCAGTTTTAGCTCTTATTTAGGAGGGTATAGCATGAAAAACCGTCATGTTATATACTATAGCAAAGCTCAGCTTTGGGTTAATCAGTTCAAAGAAGTTAAAAACCTACCGAAAGTTTCTTTCCAGAATCGATTCCAATATCTACTGAGTTGATTTCGCATACTACCTAACTGAGGCTAAATCAATTGCCTTATAATATCCTTTTTTTTATAAACGAGCCAGTTGGATGCAACTAGTTACATAAATACAATCAGAATGGGCTACGCATTTGCCATCTGATGCAATCTCTGCAAATCCTAAACTCTGCTTCCCGGTACCTTCTTCAAATCTAAAAAAAAATCAGTCACTAAATGCTGCTGCTTTGCGACTCTCTTAAGTTAAAAAAAATTTGCCATTCCTAAATTTTTCTGCTCGATGATTTTCTAAATTCTCAAGCTTTTGCCGTCTCTAAGTTCTGCCACTCGGTGCGGCTGCCTCAGCTGTACTATCTGATGCTGGACCTGGCAATGGAGAACTATCAATTTATGTTTAATAAGACATCGTATCCACGAAAATCCTGATGTGGCCATTGAAACGTTGGTCACAGACATATACTTTCAGTTACAAAAATTTTTTAAGAAGATTCACATTTGTAATATTTAAATTTAAGTAATTATTATTTTTTAAATTACGATATTAAGCTTTTTACGCGATTCTCTTCTTTAAACTTTTGTATGATATTAAATTTTTTGTTCGGATCAATGGTTCTTTATGCGGTTCTAAATATAGTAATATTTAGCAAACATTTATTCTTGCATTAAAAAATAGGATATACAACATTTGACCCCTTTCAACAAATTTGACTCTCAAAATTTTAGATTTTTCACTTCTTTTAATACATCGAGGTCGAATTTTTTCCCTTTAATATCATTCATCGATATTCTTTCAGGATTTAATAATACGCAACATTCCTTAATTTTGTCAAATATGTTACACCGAAAGAATTTTTTTTCAAAAAGCTTAAATCCTAAAACTACATTATTAATATTCAAACACAGTTTTATTATTTTAGAATCATTATCCGTTAGTCACCAAAAAATCAGTAAACCAAAAAAATTTGAGCTTTTAGTTCAACCAAATAATATTACAAGCTGGCTCTTTATCAATAGTGAAACCAACGAGTGTTTTCTAGAACACGAATTCTGTAAGATTCAATGAATAAGATCTCCTTTCTGAAAAATTTATATTGTTCACCATTTTTCGTGGCAATCTGCATAGCAGTGCTGATTATTTAATATATCAGCATTTATGATAATTGATATTTTGGTGTACTACCCCTGAAATGATCTCTAATTTTAGAATTAATTATCGAGGCGAAATTTTTGTCGACCGGAAGTTGAACATTGTTTTTATTAAATATAAATATAGGGCCCGGGATAACGGTACAAAAAGTTACATTTTGTGGTTTTTACATAATTTATATTTGGGAACATATTTGCAGCATTTAAAACATCTTTATAACTGGAAATGTATGTCTATGTCCAGCGGTTGGGAAAAAGCCTCTTAAATACTTTCCGGATACAGTTATAAACCCTATGAGCGAAAAAACTGTGTTTTATTCCAAGTCTAGTGTTCTTTCAGAAAGGCCCACCAGCGGCCGAGCGGTAAAGACGCTGAACACTGGTAGTTCGGTCCGAGGTTCGAATCCCGCGAACGGGCTGGCTGCATGGGCGTTTTCGTGGTTTTTTCCATCTGTAACGTGTATACGAGCCAGTTTCCCTTAGAAAGTCCTCCACGAAGGCATCTCTCCCTTTAGGCAGATAGCCCTCGTGTGCTTTGCCATATTTGAATAACCTAACCTAACCTGTTCTTTCAGAAAAGGAAA
>KK121083.1:24429-78267 GCA_000611955.2 Stegodyphus mimosarum
AATGTTTGCTGCAAGTCTGGTGGGCAAGCGATCCAGTAAAAAAATGTTTTAATGCGTTCTGGCATAATATGTTTTTTATTAAACGAGTGTGAAAGCCTCTACGTAGCGTACATTTAGGATGGAACATCATCCTATCAAGTTTCCTTCCTAGACTGAAGCCCAGCTTTCTTCTTAGCTAAATTGAATTTTAGAATAAACTGTAAAAATTCAAAAGGACCTTCTTTAAAGTTCCTGCCGTTTTCCTTAGCAATATCAAAAATAAAATTTTGAAACATTTCTCTTTTAAACAAGAATTTTCTTTATTAATATCATCGTGTTCGTAACTTAATTGATATTTGTAATTTCTATCCCAAATTTCGACGGAATGAAATAGCTATAACAAGCGTATTATCTAGTTGCTGAAATCCAACGGTCTTAATTTGAAGTTTTGTTATTCTTCACTTGCCTCGATGATCCACTTGAGTAAACGCTATAAAATAATCTTTCTTGCGAAAAATGCCCAAAAATGTGCCGCCCAGGTTGGACCGCCTCTTTCTGCCGCTCTATCTACGTCACTGTGCAGCTGCTGATAGAATTTAAAAGTATTTCTCAATAATACAAGGAACAACTCGCAAGAAATTTGATTTATACTCAACACATGTCATTTTTCTTGTTTGCAAAAATAATCCCAAACCGGTCTCCGTGATTGAGAACAGAGAACATACAGTGTCGGACCTAAAGGCGTTGAGTTCTTTGTTGGCGTGTCAACGTATACGACCTGAAATGTATGTTGCTTTCTCAGAAACACTGCAGTTCAATGCTCTTACTCACATTAAACAAAATGAATCTTCGGAATGAAATAGTTTACATGTAAGTTGATTAGTTTATAGATTTCGTATTATAGTCGACCGCCGACCACTAAAATGTTTTAAAATTTACTCAGTAAGTGTAATTGTAACATTATAACGTTATTTGTTATTTTGCATAACATTTAATTTCACTTTTAACGTAGACAAGTAAGTAACGGACGCAACGTTTCCAATACTTTCGTGAAATCGAAGAGTATAAACCATACAGCGTATTCATATGACATATATAAATAAAGTTTAATTGATAAATTGATCCACCAGCTAGCGAATGGTTAAAACTGCTGAATACTGGTAATTCCACGTGTGTTCAAATTCCGGCGAACGGGTTACTCTGCGAAGATTTTGATGGCATTTCTCCATGGGTGCCTGCGTATTTTTTTCAATGAAATCAGTTAAGAGACTGTTTAATAAATTACAGTACGATTTATACAGCACTCAATACTAAAATTAGTAAAATATATAATAAAATGTTCTGTGGATTGCTTTTGCAATTATATACTTACAAAATATTTGCTTTCACTGCCATAAGTACGAAAATAAGGGATCCTGACGTTTCAGACTAACTGTTATCTGTAGAAGCAGTAACAGTAAAGCAACTTTTTAAGAATAGAGCACTTTAACTAAAATGATAGTGGAGATAACCATTTGTAAGAAGAGGATAACCGTAAGAACCATTCTTTTTATCAAAGCACTGCATAAGTAACGAAATATTGATTCACTCATTTATAAGCACTTTTGCACATACTAACAGTTAGATTTAAGTTAATTTCTATACTATATTCCCTGGCTCGTCGAGATGATCTCTTAGACCAGAAGGCTATGAAAACTGAATATGAAGCTTCATGATTTAAAAAACGTAGGTTGTGAATCTCACCATGAAACTTTAGAGCTTGTTCTGGGATTCTGCGACCTTTCCTGTATAAGTGCGAGAACCTGCCAAGAAGGTTGGATGCATTTTGTTAAAGCTGTTAAGAGCACGGTCATCCATTTCGATCCCAGGTGATTGTAGATTCAAGCAAGATATTGCTGGAATCACGTCGCCAACTTGGCACAAAAAGGAAGCAATTTTTGGTGTAAAATTTGATAAGAAATATTTGTTCTATTTTGTTATCATTTAGTTTCTTTTTAATACTCACAGATAGTGGCTAAAGTTTCTCTTAAGTATTACATCAGAGTATTTTCTTGTATTTGGTACTAAATAGTAGTAGCAATGATAACTTCCCAAGCTTTAATTTAAATTCTTTGGTTAGCCTTTAGGTATTTAGGACAAGTTCTAAATTATTTCACACTAAGGTTTGATTTGGTTTATCTGATTATGGCAAAGCACACTAAAGCTATCTACCTAAGGGAAAGGGTGTCTTCGCTCAGGACTTTCTTAGGAAAACTGGCTCGTATGCACGTTAAACATGGGACAAACCACGAGTACGCTCATCAGGCAGCCCGTTCGCCTAGAATCAGTTCGCCTTGTATACCAGTTCGGTATACAAGTGTTTAGATATTTTAACGCTCGGCCGCTGATGGACTATTTTACGCTATAGAAGTCGGACAGTTAGATTTTTTTAAAGTCCTCCGTGAAGGAGTCCATCAATTAAGTCAGATAACGTTCATATACTTTTCTTTAATAAATTAACCAACTTGAGCACGCAGGCGAAAGGCAGGTTCCTGCGCTGCTTATTTCGTCGTGCTATGATTAGTTTTGCTTTGAAATATATTTTGTAAATTATGAAATGTCGATTACTGAATTTTTTAACTCCTTTAAGCGCTCAGACTACTGAAATTTAAAATACTGTATTATACAGATAATGAGATACTAATGATAAGTTATGCTTTTGTTCTCTGTAAATTACAAAAATATTTCTAAATCTCTGAATAAAATTTTCTCCAATTTCTTAAAGCAATAGTTTTATTAACTGCAGTTTCGACATTATACCCTTGTACTATGCGTTCTAATGTTGTCATTCCACTACAGAAATTATGAATGATTTCTAGAAATTTAGCTTTTGTAATAGTTTCCTCTGCACATACATTTTTGTGAAGTAGTAACATATGAGGGTCTTTCTAACTAACTGAATAGCTGAATAAAACACTCACTCTCAAACTGTGGCGACGAAACTGCATGGTCTCAAACTATAGTCCTAACTGTGGTGGCAAGTTATCGCCTTCGGAGTAAGCTGACTGCTAAAGCAATAAATATGTAAGAAACGTAAAATATTAATTTAATTTTATTTACCTCAGCACTTGTGACCTGAAATGGATATAATAGAAACAAAATTTAAGTCTCCTCCTCTTTTCAGTAACTGGCTGAAGGGTATAAGAATTTAACTGGCTGCAGTACCAGTTTTTTTACTCAAGGCTTCAGATAACACTTGTATTGTGTACTTATGGTAACATCTTAAAGTAACGTCTAAGAAGCACTTGTTGTAATTTCAAGTAGACGTTGACAACAAATTTTGAGATTTTGCAGCTTTCGCTGCTACAGTATCTGTCTTCAGTAGCAGAAATGATTCTTAGATAATGATAAAGGCTGGTTATGGAGGGCAAACTAGAAACTGGTTACAGCTAGCTGTTTCATTTTAAAAGAAAACCCAAGCGGCAACAGTTACCTGGAGCACCCTCTTGGACAACCCCGTCTTCTGGGCGAGCTGCTTCAGGTCTTTGGCATCGGGATTCTGGTTGATGGCAAAGTAGGATTTCATAGTCCTCAGCTGGTGATGCTTGAAAGAGGTGCGCATACGCTTCGTTCGCTGAGGACCCGTGGGATTGAGGCCTGTGGAGGTGCCAGAGTTGGAGTCGAGAGAAGAAAGATGGAGATTGCAACCATCCGCCGCCTCCATCACTGTGAATTACAAAATGTCACATTCAATTAGATTATATTAACTTGCAGGGTCTATTTTATACTGCACTGAAAGCTCAGCTAAATTAACTTGTCCTGCCTTTTCTTATTTTTCATACATTTTTATTTTAGTAAATTTCCTACTTGGAATCATCAAGTAGGAAGTTAGTTAATACAGATAAAAAAATTACTTTTATGTATATGCGTGGTTCAAGTGAATGTAGCTAATCTTCTTTTCGGTTATTAGCAGCAGCGGGAAAGCAAAATTAATTCTGACAATTATGTTGAACTGATACTCAGTTTGGCATATGAAATAAATTTACGAAAGAATGTATGCGATTTTTTAGTGAAAAAGAAAAGTAAAATAATACCACCTTTAAAAGCATGAGGGAAGTATAACTATAAAACAGTTTATTAGCAGATTTACTATTCTCTAAGGGAGCATTCATTCTTCGGTGAAAATAGCTATAACTTACTATTCTAAGAAGTAGATAAGTATGCTTGAAAATAAAATTTAAAGTTGCTTGAACTGCATTGGATGACTGAGTGGGAAGGATTAGGAGTGCGCATATTTCCTAGTAGTAGCATAGTAGCTTTTCTGAGCCCTTCTGAAAGAAAAGAGATGATTTGGGGGATACGTATTAAATGCATAATATATTTAGGATATGTAAAGGGAGAAATTTCTTTAATTTTTTTATGTATTTTAAAATTTAATTTAACGAAAATTCGCTGCCTGAAGGTAGGAGATTATTTGATCTTACTTTTGGGAAACTAATTCATCAGTGTCTGCAGCTATTGGTGAGTTCTCAATGTTCCAATCATATAATTAAATTTTAATTTTCTTCTTTGTTTCGCCTTGAAAACAGATTCTCACCCATGAAAGTGCTGCTGAAATGAGATGATAATGCTCTTCCATAAGAAAGGGTATGCAGCAATAAACAAGGACCACTAAATGTCGACAAAGAAAGGTAAAAGTCTCCTAGGAAATAAAGCATTTTTTTCCTTTTTCTTTCTTTTTTATTTCGCCCTCTTTTTATAAAGTTTCAGTTTTTAACTAAACCTCTGCCTGACATTAACTGCTTTAAAACTTCACCTCGTCAGGAGACTGAGTACGTTGCGCAGTATACTCTGCATATTGTAAAGACAAAATACTTGGGAGAAGGCAGCAATGTCACGAACATCACAGTAGACATTTCCAGGGCTTAGAGCATTATACTGTAGAAACAATGCCTGTACTGTAAATTTAAGACATTGACTTACCAAACCGTATTCAGATACATTTACTGCTGTACACTACAATGTCTTAACCTAATTAGAAAATAGATGTTAAATGCAGCCCACTATAAATTGAACCGAATGGCATTAACTCTTATTTGCTGTGCGTATTTTTCTAACATATAATGCTTAATTTATAATATTATACTAATATATAATGTGTGTTCAAATGAAAGAGATTTGAAGCGCTGCATGCGAAAAGTTTGCACTGGATTTTCGTGAAACAAACGCGTTAGTAAAGCTGTATCTACCACGCATGCGTGTGCGGAAGAAGATGTGGGCTAAATTCAATCGTAAGGACGTAGCATTCATTCCAAAATGGCTGGTGTGGATGCAACTGCGTCGAAAACGGATCAACGAACTGTAATTAAGTTTTGAACACTGGAAAGGTGCAAGATGGTGGACATTCATCAAAGAATGGTGGCTGTGTACGGAGACACGTATGTTTCGAAGCCCACGATGACTATTACTGGAGTTTAAGTAGCCGCACGTCTCCATCAATCCCAACGGTACACCGAAACTCTTGATAAGCTGCATGAGGCTATCAGAAGCAAACTTCCAGATATGCTGTCATCAGGTGTCATCCTTCTGCACGGCAATGCAAGGCCGCATATCGCCCGGGTGTGTGTCGAGGCATTGGTCAGTAAAAAGTGGGAATTCTTGGAACTTCCAGCTTACAGTCCAGATCTATCGCCTTGCGGCTATCACATCTTTGGACCGCTGAAGAAAAGCCTAAAGGGTCAACGCTTTCAGTTCGACGAGGAAGTAAAGGCTGCAGTTATAAGCTGTTCCATGATCAACCGACATCTTTGTTCGTGGAAGGAATGTGTTACTTTCCCAAGCAATGGGATGACTGCGTTAACACAATGGGTGTTTTTTTTAACAAACATTGTATGCATTTTAATCATTAAATGTTGCTGTTCCTATCTATGCATCTGCCTTATTTCTGTCGCTACACGTCTAATAGACACACGCATCGAATCACTTTTATATGAACGTCTCTCATATTATAATATTAGAAGCATACATTTTATTTTATTTTGTCTGATCTTTAGAAATATCATAGCTCGAGTTTACTGCACTAAATTCTGTTTATTGAACTAATATATTTCATTTTTGTAATATTATTTTCGGTATCTTAAAATACACTAATTTCTTTTGACTGCAATATTCCAGAAAAAGCTGAGAAATTGTTAAAACATGTACAGCATTATACACGACAGTTTTTAGCGTAAAATGCATAATAAACATTTTTCCGAAATGCTAAAGGTATCAAACATTTTAAATAATGTTAAACACTAATTTCCTAAAATTTTAAATTGTTAATGAGCTTTTCTTTCATCTGTCTTCAGTGCTAGTTATTTGATTATGAGATATTAATACATAAAAATTTTAGAAAGTTAAGTCCGCAGGTAAATTGTCTTTTTTGAAATAAAAGTTCAGCACGAGAAGTACATTCAGAATGTTCTGGATTTGCTTAGCTGCAAGATTTTTTTAGTAAGTTGAAGGAAAATTGTTGGTACAATATTTTAAATCACTTCGAATTCCCAGAATATTTTCTTCAGATTAGTGATCTTTCAGTTTATAAGGTATTTCTCCTCCTTCTTCGCATGCTTTCGTAGTGTAGTGGTCAGCACGCTCGCTCGACGCGTATTCGACAGATCCATGGTTCGAGTCCTGGGGAGGGCATTGCTCATTTTTCATATCTCCTGCTTCCATTTAACCTAATGACTTTACACTGGCACCCGAACTAAAAATTGATTGGATGATGATTCTCCACCACCGGAATTTGGCGATTGGGTCTCCTAATTCCCAATCACCTTTATAAAAGAGGGAGTATATAAAAGATTTCTTCCGCCTTCTTCGCATGCCTTCGTGGTGTAGTGGTCAGCACACTCGACGTGTATTCCAGAGGTACGCTGTTAGAGTCCCGGCGAAGGCGTTGCTCATTTGTCTCTTGTTCTGCTTTCGAAAAATACCTAATGTCTCTTCAAGGTTATCATCGTAAACAGAATATAAAACTCGTACTAAAAAGGTTTTTTTTCTGAAGATTCTAAATAATTATATGTTTAATAGATACCTTTTATATAAGAGACGGGCCACGAGAATTTCACAAATTTGAGATTTAAATAAACATCACAAGCACATTTCAAATATTTATTGATTTTATTTAACAACAGGACATGCAATGCAATTTATTACGTTGCATCAACATTTATTATTCAATGCAATCCATTCCTTTCTTCAGCCGCTTACGCTTTTGAACAAGAAATCTTTCTAATGATCTGCACCATTTAGAATGCATTTTAGACCATGTTATTTGGAAAAAATGCATATGTTTACGGAATATTATTCTAATATTACCTCAGGTTTATTGATGGACATTTTACATAACCCCATTGAGAAGAGTTGCATATTAATAAGTCTTCAGCATACGTTTGACAAAGAATATCTCTTCTTTCAGAAACCACATGGCAAGCATATCATGCATATATGCTGTATCACAGTCATAGATTTTCTGGCATTATATGATGCTATCTTTATCTTCAAGTAGCCATGGTATGTCGAGATCTATTACATAGTGACCCAGCCCTGAAGCGAGGACGTTCTGTGATAGCGTATTGGCCATATTGTTAGAACCATAGTTTCTCGCGTCCTCATTATTGCCATATTACTCAGAAATCTGTGAAATTTCGTGAAAAGCATTAAAAAAATATTGCTCACAATGTAAGAGGCTGAAGAGATGATGGCCATTATAGTAAATGGTATTGTATGCCTTATCCTTTAAAATAAATAACTATTTCAGTTATATTTTATGCTATTGGTTTCAGCTTTAAAATCGACATATTCCCTCTAGCACACTCTTTTCAGGCTTCCTTATATCAAATCCCTAAAACATTAGGTATCAAAGCTGTTCAAGTTTTATTTATTTGTTTTGTTTACGTGAAAGTTGCCAAAATTGGCATAAACTAAAGGCGAAAACTTGGCATCATGAAAATATCTACATTAATGAGCGATATTCACTTACTTAGCGTTTGTGACAGCAAGCCTTCTCTGACTACAGCGTCTGTTGTTTTCCTTTTGCGAGGGCGGCCCTTCCTTACTGCCCCAGTTGCTCCCGAGAAAGAGGCAAATGCCCCTGAGGGAGGACTGCTGGCTGGCTCATGGCTTGGATGCAATAAAGTGACACCCGGATACCTAATGAAAACACACAGCTTTAATTTTTTGTATGAAAACATAATTTATTTTCATTATGAAACATTATTTAAAATAAATAGTCGAAGAGGGTATCTCATTCAAAAGTTATTTGAGATGTTAAAAAAATGTTATGGTCTGTTATAACTGTGCGTTTAAACTATAAGAATTTTCTTTGACACAATG
This sequence comes from Stegodyphus mimosarum, assembly GCA_000611955.2. Taxonomy (NCBI): domain Eukaryota; kingdom Metazoa; phylum Arthropoda; class Arachnida; order Araneae; family Eresidae; genus Stegodyphus; species Stegodyphus mimosarum. The sequence continues at coordinate 32,767 of KK121083.1, forward strand.
TTCTGAATTTTGCTGCCGGTCAGGGGACATTCTTGGCTTTTTTCAGTGGTTTTGCAGAAAAACTTATGTAAGAACTATTAAGGACTAGCAATAAACCCGTTGTGGGAAGAAATACAACGAGTTGTAGAATAGATTTCTTTGTTTTTTTCCATAAACTATTATCTTGTAATTATCTATGACGTAAGCTCGTAAGTAAATTTATTCAGATTTAGTTTGTAGTTTGTTTAAATTGAAGCAGTTGCTGGAATGACAGACTTATTCGAAGAGTAACTTTTATTTACTTAATTGCTGTTCGCTATGAAAGGCAGAAATAATTTATTACCGGAAATCTTAGAGTTACTGAATAAGGATGTAAAATTCCACCGCTCCTTATAATAGTTATGTCTGTAATTTTTTACTTTACCTCAAAGCCTCCTCAAATACAATATTTTTCGTTGCATTTAAGAATTTGATTTTTAACAAATGAGTCATCTTGCTTTTAACACGGGTGGACGAAACTGTAATCAGCGTTGATGATTCGTTTGTATACAATTTCCTTTGAAATTTATTTGTTCTTTTGAAAATTTTATATCTTTTAATTGGGAAGTTATTTGTCTTAACTGTAGACGTTCGACAGTCGGGGCTTCAGCATCCACAAAGTATGGCATTCTGACCAATAGCACAAGTTGTTCATGGTTAAACACAGACTAAATTACAAGAACTAACAGCAAACATCCTCAAATTGTTTGACGACAGAAGCTCTCAAGAAAATGCGCTACAAATATCCTCAGGATGTTAAATAATCTCGAGACATCTGAATATCAACATAGTTAAAATATCTTCTCATATTCTGGGTCATAGTCACCTAAAATACATCCTTAGGATATCAAATCCTGAAGTCCTCAGGAAATCCTCAGTGAATCCGGCACTTTCGATTCATGCAGGACATCCTGAGGATATTCTATGTTCTGTGTTTAGTATATAGAGATTATTACTACTCCTTTGTACTCTGACGTGACCAATTTGCATAAATAACTAATAAAAAAGAGCAGTTTTATTAAAAAAATTGAAACTGGATGTATACAAATTGAACATTATTTGCTGTTTTACAAAACAGAGAGAATCGGACTGACCTTGGCAGAAGGGGCCCACCTTCACCGTTTGGTAGGAAGTTCTCTCCGTGTAACATGAGCTCGTAGTGTACTCTACAATACACAAGGTTGTCTCTCAGGCCGAAATAGTCGCCTTGCGTCAGCGCTGTGTTGCACCAGGCACACGTGAAACAGTGCAGATGGTACACCAGGTCTCTAGCTCGCATCACCAGCTCGTTGGCGAAGATACCACGCTGGCAGCGGGCACATCTCTTCACCGCAAATAACCTATAAAAGCAATGTTTCACTTAAAATTTAAATATTTGGAACAAATATATTTAAATATTTGGTAATGAATACAAAGAATCAGAGGTAGTATTGATACATATTAATCAGAGGTTTATAACTTTATTATGTTGTAAAAAGATTTTGTAAGTATGTTGTTTAGGTTTATATTACCAGGTAGTTTTGATATTTGATTATTTTCATATTCTTTCATAGTATATTCAGGTGTTTTATACAGTATTTTTACAGTCTTTTTCTGAGATATCGGAAATTTTTCGGTATTTTCTTTGTCTATTTGGAAATAAAACTGACTGGAATTAACTTAAATGAGTTAAAATATTAATTGAGATTCTATAAAATCGAATTTTTACTCAAGTAGACTGGTAAGATGGAACGTGATTCAGATTTCCTTAATTGCTATATGAGAAAGACTAATGTCCTTTGAAGGTCAGTCTTTTCCATGCGATCAGCAATAATTAAATTTAAATGTTTTTTCTAAAACGTTTTTTCCTAAAAATATGTTTAACAGAACACTTAGTTGCATGTGATACAACAGATTTCAAATTACAATAAATTTTTACTAGATAGAAAGATATGTATGTATGTGTGTGTGTCTGTTTCTCCAATTTTTTAAAATCTATTACAGTTCGTAAATTAATTATTTTTAAGTTGACTATGAGAATGCAAATTTTATCAAATTGTAAGAGAACAAAGCAAATAAATAAGCGCATTTCTTTACTTTCGTATTCGTATATATTTGTTAATTTAACTTCGGATCTTCTTATGCTTGCATTGGTACTGAACAACTCTCAGCTCATTTTTCTAGAAAAGCGTTTCAGAATTAAAATGTTCAGATACAACTGACAAATTTTTGGGTACTGTTTTTTAAATGGTGATAAAACCAAAGTAACTTTAAAACTAAAATAATTCACTATCTACCTGTCAGCGATGTATGGCGATAGAGAAATCTCTCTAAAATTACTATTTACAGTTCCAGATGATTTTAGTCTTCTGTAGAGACTGTCGCTTTAGGGAAGAGGAAGCTCAATTATTGAAATTATTAAGTTTTTCAGAATCGAGAAACAACAAACATTCGGACCACGGATGTTTCAATGACCAAATCTATGTTCTAAGCACTTACATCAAGGCAGTATGAGAGCGACTATGGTATAATTCCTTATATTTTCCAAGGGCGACTGAGGAGAGAAGCGATACTCAGTCGACTAAATGCAGGTAGCTATGGGTTATCGTCTACTACACTTTGGGGAAAACACAATAATTCTTTATAAATTATCGTTGTACTTTAAAGCTTTCAAAGGCAAAGCGAATGCTTCACTTTCAGGCATAATTTTAGGAAAAGTTTCCGCATATTTTCGCATATACTAATAATTATTAAATAATTCTTAATTTGTTTAACTTACCAAATCAAAGACAAACAATAAAAATCTTCCACTTTTAAATTTTATAAAAAAAACTAATTGTATTTAATAACTAAAAATTTATCATTTATGAGAAATTTAGGATTCAATATATATATATTCTGAATGTTTTAATTTTATTGTTTTTATGAGAGAGAGAAAAAGTGAAGTGGCAAATAAAATCTCAGGATAAGTCTCGAAGAAGTCAAATAATGCTCACACGATTTAACTGTTGTAAACATATCAGCGCTCCGTTATAATAAATATCAAAGGAAGTGAAAATTTTGACCTTTACAAGCATCGCTTTATTGGGTCTTGTACGGGAATAAGCATAAATTAAATTTAGTACAAAACTTTACTTGTTATGCATGTGATCTAGATCTATCCATTTTCATTATAACCAAATTTTAGAATAAATAAGACAAAATTTATCTTCTGGTAAGCGTAAAATTTATTCCTATAATCTGCATTTTAAATTTTCAGAATAAATTTTAAAAGTATTTTTGTATGTTTAGTAGAAATCGTATATTTGTTAATTAATATGAGTGATTTGGATTTTTTCCTGTGCAGTTGGAACTTTCCTGTAAAACGGCTTTCACTGCATGCTTCAATTTCGTGCCGCGAAGCTCATATAAGTCGCAGCAAATGACATTTTTTTCTATTAAAGCACGTGAGAAATCGCGGTTTAACTTCCGTCCTGTTAATAAACTTTCTGGTGTAATTAACAAAAGCTACAATAATAAACTTTACCAGCCTTTCATTATTATACCTTATATAATCAGCATGTACAAGATGTACATTTAGACAAATAGAATTTCTAAAATATTTTAAACACTTCGAACTCTTCATGAAGATATTTCATTCAGAAAGAATGAAATGGTAATGGATTTGATAGTCTTAGATATGGTTAATTTAGTTTAATTTTTGTCTCTTACATAAAAAAATATAAATGCAGTTTAAATTTGTAAAGTCTGTACCATCATTCACCTTTTATTTTTTACTAGAATTTTTTGTTTGTTTGTTTGTTTGTTTCTATTTGTAATTCCATTTAAAATTTTTTTTAGCCTAAAAGGATATTGGCCCAAACGCGCTATTCGTCTGGAACCGGAATTTGGCAGTATATCATTTTAAATATCTGAATCACGTTTCTTTGCCACCAAATATTACAACTCTGTATTATATTTAAAGAAATTAAATAATTTCTTTAATATATAATATATTAATAATTATATTTAAAGAAAATATAAAAGAGTATATTGTGAATGTATGTATGTATGTATATTAAAATACATTGTATATTGTATGTATGTATATTAAAATACATTGTATATTGTATGTATGTACATTAAAATATATTGTATGTATATTAAAATATATTGAATATTATGTATATTATATATAAAAGAGTATATTGTGAATGTATGCATATTTCTCGTGAATGTATGTATATTTCTCGCACTGTGAAAAAACGACGGTATCTGTGTCCATCAAGTTTTGAATAACGTATTCCTCCATCCAAACATGTGTACCTGGAAGCCAGAATTTTGAATTTCGAATTTTATATTTTGTAAAATTTTAATGAATTTTTAATAAATTCAAGGATTTGAAAGAGAGCAATGGCTACATTGTGCAGATTAAAAGATTGCTAGCTCCAGCATGCGAGACTGTATATCGGAAATTCTAAAGGTATGATGTTCTTAAATATTTTGTTATTTTGCTATTCAATTGAATTTTTGTGTAGCGTAAGTATGAAAAATATGATATTCAATTTATAAATTTATCATAAAGACGTTAATAATAAAAAGACAAAAGAAAAAGTTTTGCTGGCCATTTTACTAAGAAAACTGTATATTGATATGATAAACAGGTAAAAGACTGAAAAATATAGAAAAATGTTTGTCAACATTTAACACTTCATTGGGAATTATAAACACATACTGGTTTAAAATTTTTGTAATTTTGCTGTTAAACTGCTTATGGCGTTCAGTGCAAAGTTAATGATGCTTAATAATAAAATTAAAAGGACAAAAAGAAATAGGTTAGCAGGAGTGATTGCAACTTTAGACTGGTAGCTTGCAAGCTCAACCAGAGGATAAGAAACCTTAACGAACCCTTTTGGGCAACAGCTAAAATATGAAACTTTCAGACTTTTTTGTATTTTGTGCTTTTTGCATGAAATAGGATGTATAAACCTTTATAGGATTAGTTAGGGATTTAAATAAAATACATTACTTGTTACTTTTAGAAATATATTTCATATACCATTAAAAGCACAATTTTGAATTGGGTTATGCTGAAGATTATTTAAAATTTTACTAATGCCATTTTCTAATTTTTGTTAAACTTCTGAAACGTTATTTTCATATCTATAAACGCAGAGATATGTTGTTATTGCTTCCAAAATTTCTATTCGAGCTTAGAATTCTAAAAATAAAATCTATTTTCTTGACAATGCAATAATTTGACCTTTGTATCAATCCATAATACATACATTTATTGTTAGACAAAATGAGAGTTAATGGCAAAAATGCTTATTACATAAATTGAATAACATAGATCGTTATTAGTTGGTTTCAGGAGGGATAGATTGAAATACTTCAGGAACAACAATTGTATATATGTAAACTTGCGAAAGTTTAGCCCATATTGGTGTACTGATGGAAGAGAAAGTATAAAAATGCGAAATGCGACTTTTCATCGCTTAATGCATAGTTCACATTTTATTTCAATATTCACTTGAAAAGGTAAGCTGTAAATAGCAAAATGCATATATCTGTACTCTAATTACACTTAATCTAAATCCTTTCACAAGTGTATTAATTTACAGTACAAACTGATAACCAAAAACGTATTAAGACAGCTAAAAATATTTATTGGTACTTCAATTTGAGTCACAATTTTTTTACATCTCGAATTTTAATTTTAAAATTTAGCAGCACATGGCGCAAATTTTATGTCTACTTTATTCTTTCGATTTTTTAAATGCAATTTTTGACTACTTTATTATATTTTCTTGAATATACTATATATATATTATATATATGTGTGTAATAAATGACAGTTAAAAAATTAATTTCACTAATTGTGTGCAAAATGTTGCGATAATTAATGCAATCAAATAATTAAGTTATTTTTGAGCAAAACACTTCATTCTTCGTTGCTGGCAAGTCTAGAAAATAGGAAAAAAGAAAAAAACAAAAGAAAGTAAAAAAAAATAAAATGGAAATTGTAACTAACACAAAAAATGAAAAGATCACGTAGACTTCCATCTCTTCATTAGAGATCAAATCACAGTTAGGAGGTAAGCATGGGGAGGCTAGCAGGGTGAAGGCTATAGTAGGAAGAAATAGAACAAAATTTGTTCAGTCGCCAAATAAATTACTCTTGATATAAATCGAAACTGGAAAACGCAAATAACATGCAGGTGAAAGTAGCAAATAGTAAATAGCATGCAGGTGAAAAAGTCCACCTGCGTGTTATCTGCATGCATCTTACGCCTAGTTTGAACTTTATAAAATGAATAGTTCGCCTCTTATCCTACTTCTTTCTTCTCTAATCTCTATACGATTTGTTTTATGCGAGCATAAAATAAACTTTACAGCTATGTGTAATGGACCTTACGGACGAGTGAAACAGCACTTTCCTTCAGCCTTCTTATTTAATTTTGGAGCTATAATTCTAAATTTAAGTTTTTCTAGTAGAAGACATATAGATCAAAAATGATAGAAAATGGTCCCATAGCTTTACCATAGTAATTAGTCAAAACTTTGTGCATATACTTCTTGATATCCTGATCATTAATAGTGGTTTTTCCAAAAATCAAAATCCACATTCGAAAACGAGATATCCCGGTGACTTTATATATAAATCCGCTCCGATTTGCTTCGTACTTTCGAAAACTCGAGTAGCTATTTCCGCAAAACTCCCCGTTCTGTCTGTCTGTCCGTCAAATCTCGAGAGCCCCTGAAACACGAGTGTTTGGGTGAACTTTTGTAGATGCTTCGTTCCCTCTCCTCGCCTTCCTCTTCAAACAGGAAAAACCGGAACACGTTTAAACCCTTCAAGAACGCGGGGTTTCGGAGAAGCGGATATTTTTAAAAACCTTGTTTTTATTATTTAAACTGGAGGTAAAATTTGAGTGTTCTGTGAAAAGGTGGAGCGTGGAAGGGGGTGGCGTCAATTGGCTGCCAAGAGAGCTGCCTACTACTAACGTATGTTCGCGTGGAATGCGTCTTCTGGGACGTGCTGTTGCCATGACGACAACAACGCTTGAAATCGTGCGCGAGGTTTTTAAGGATATCGATTTGCATGCGAGCGAGTTTGGTTTACTTTGCCAGAAACTTCCAGCCTTTTTGTGTTACTTTTTTTATTTATTGGAAGGCGAATTCCTCCTTTCTGGTTTTGTATGAGTGAGTGAAGATCTTGGTATGAACTAGAGAAACGAGATAAAAAGGAATAAAAACTAAGTGTGAAAAATAAAAGACGCGTCATGGAGCGAAACAGTTCCGCAAACACTAAGTTTTCTTTCATCTTCGCTACTCGTTTGGTGAATTAATGTAATTAAAGGTACTTATTTAGTTCCTGTGAAGCTAAAATTTCGCGCAGAGGTGCTCTCCCGATAACTAGTTGTGTGACTGCTGCTGATTTTTTTTATTTATTGTTGTTGTTGCTGCAATTATGACTGACTGCTTGCTTTTGATGCGTTTTTTGTTTGTCCTTACTTTTAATCAAGGCCACTTGAAGACAAGGAATTATTTTGAAGTTATGTTTATTTACTTTGAAGATTAAAACCTGGAGGAGTTTCGCAAAAAGGTCGAACTTCTTCAATGGGAAAAAATATTCAATGGAGAAGTTGTAAATACTTTGGTGGTTTACGTTAATTTCGAGAGGCTACTTCCTTCGAAAGACTTCTACATTAGATAACACTAACAGAGAGAAATAACAGAACTTAAGGAATCAGACTTTTCATGAAGGAACTACTTGAAATAGAAATCTTTCCGAATTATACTCCTGCCCAGCCTTTCCTTGTGTAATATGAAATAAATTTGAGCAAAATCAGCTTAAATTTCCTTCTTGCATTGCTCCGGGAGAAATAATGAATAAAATCGCAATTGAAAAAGAAAAAAAAATATGGTATTTGTTTTGAGAGGAGCAAGGAAATTGGTAGATATGATTTCGAAGCAGCAAATAAAGAAAATAAACTAATACCATCCTTGAAAATCGAACCATGAATTTTCCAATACCTAGTTGATTACCTCGCCACTGCACTATAATACTGCAAGCGGTAGTATGGAGAATGCGGGCAAGGACCGACATTGCACCTCAAAAACAGATTTAGCTGCCATTATGAATCTGCGTTGATGATTCTGTGCAGGTATCTTAAAAAAATAATAGTAATTTCACTAAATTCTTTCTTTCTTGATTATGCATTATTGCTAAATAAATCCCTTGTCTACGCTATAATTATGTCAGTTATATGACGGTGTGTACACTGTACCATGGCTGTTGTATACTTCTGACATCTATGTAGATGTGACAAATGGGAATTAATCCTCTTTCTCCTTATTTCATCATCAACAAAATTTGTTTTCCTTCTTGTCGATAATATATCAGTTGTCAGTTGGTGTCGATAATATGATGTGTCGACGCTATGCAGTGTCGATCCTATGAAACTCTAACTTATGAATGCAAGCCTTATATATGAGAAATATACTCTTCTTACGTATGTGCATATGACTTAAAGGATGAGTGGGCAGAAGGGAAAAAACGCAGTCCACCAGAAAAAAGTGGCGCAAAATAATCATCCATTAAATTTTAACTCAGAGACCAATGTAGAGACTGTTAGGTTTAATAATTGGTTTAGTTTATTTGATTATGGAAAAGCACGCGATGGGTATCTGTCAGAGGAGAGACTTATCAGAGGAGATATCTGTCAGAGGAGAGACATCGTGGACGACTTTCTAAGGAAAATTTTTTCATATCCACGTTACACATGAGAAAAACCGCGAAAGTTTAGTTGAACGAACGGTTTACGAAACGTGAAAGTCAGTTCTATCCTCACTAGGAATCCAACCACAGTTGCATTCCTGATGTTACAGAGTATACCACAAGAGCATGGTTAGAAGAAACGCCAGTTCCTTATAACGTAGTATATATTATCCCTATCTTTGCAGCGAATCGTAGTACTAAGTTCTGAAATTCCGTTAAAGCTTTTATGTTAATTTTTGGTTAGAAAAAACTGACCCGTAATACGTAAAGGAGTTTTTGATAAAGTGATAGTTAGAGCATCAGACCTCATTAAATTTATTCCTAGTAATTGAGAACTTGAAAATATGAGTGGGAAACCATTAAAAAGAGGACCCAGTAACGTACAAAGATGACTATGAAAGAATAAGAATGTTCACGGTGAGGCACTGGAATGAATAGACTATATGAGTGAGTAAAATGAGTCGAATTTTAATAACATCAAAACTCTGCTCAAAGGTTTTCGTATTATTTAAAAGGAATCCCTTCCTCGTTGATAGCAGAAGAAGAGAGATACGGTACCATCAAATTCCGTCTATCGAGGGGTCCTTGAAAAAACTGGATCAGAACTCGGTAAGACAGTCTTTTTATGCTTTACCTAAATCAAATAATTCAGCCCAAACCTCTCTTTGTATATACATTTATTTATAATGGATTGACCATTCAGAAGATGTCTGAAAAACATACATAAATTGCATTATCTTTATTATACTCTACTTTAAAAAGTAAGCTTCTCGTCTTCAATTTAGAAAAGTAAGAACTAAAATAAGAAAAAGTATAAGAATACCTTTTTACGGTACTACAGTTTTACTGCTCCATTTCGTAATAACTGGTGTTTCTGATTATTTTTTTATTCGTATATAACTTCGCATTAATTAGACGAATGATAAGAAATTTAGTGCATGCTATCAAAACACACGTAAAATAAAGTTGATAAGGCTACTTGACTATAAAGAAATGGAATGTAGGGTTTTACCTGCTTTACCTGCTTTTCCTCTAGCAAAAGCAGGTAAAAGTTTAAATTGAGTGCCCCCCCTTTTTATTGGCGATTTTTTACGCCAAGATCGGTGTCAGGAAGGTACAATTCCAAGATAGCCGCTGCACAAAACCAAAATAAGAAGTCAAAGAATTGCACAAACTCGGCATTGCGCACTACCTTTGTCCATTACACATTGATCTATTTTCACTTAAAAAAAATCGGGAAAATGATGACGTCATGTAAAGCTAAAACCAAGTTACTGATCTCCAAAATAGAACAAATTTGTCACCAATCGAAAGAGCACCGAATTCTACACTAGAACCCAAAAGCATTTAAGTGATTAACATCTGATCTGAAAGAATTCAGTTGAACCTTGGATAATTTTATAACAATTCTATTCAATAGCTTTTGGTTTTCTATCTACTGTTGATCGGAAGCCGAAAATAAAAGCAATCAATTAATATTATTTAAACTTTCAGAAACTACTGATGTTTATTGTTTTTAATTTGGGTATGGTGTATTTTCAGAATTTTATTTTTGTTTATTTATTCGCTTACTCAATGCATTTTAATTGATAACTTTTTATTGTGCTCTTTTTATTTAATCCAGTGTATGTTCACTTAGTATCATTCTTATAGGAATTATATTATACCACTTTTAATTTTTAATCGATAAACGTTTTACTTGTAAAGATAGCTTAAATAGAACCAAGCAGAAATCCTACTACCCGCTCATGTAGTCACTGACGATTTCTCAGTATTCTGGAGATATTCTAAAGTTTCCGTTAAAAGGTCTTTTTGAAATATTAAATATAATTGTTCTTAGAGCTTCCGGGTAAGTGCTTACTCTCTTCCTTGAGAAGTCTCATAAAAGGAGGTTGGGAACAGTAGTAGTAGTTAATTAAATTAGTTTATGAGACTGTTTTGTTAGACAGCATGTCAGTTTGCTATGTGAGACTTCAACAGTTTTTTAAGTGGTTTCTGTGATTTATCATATTCCTCAAGCATTAGGAATTTTCTCCTTGGGCTACTCACGGTTATCTCCTGTTGTATGAGAAATTAGATATTTCAATAAAGTGTCTATGTCTTACTTTTCATCTAGCGTAAATATTAAGAGAATCTCTACGAACCCATAACAAGTAACAATATATGTATTTTATATTGCATGTTATTTTATAGTACACTTAAAAATAATTTAAATAAAGCATGTGAATATCATTAATAAAATAATAAACAAGAAAAAATATCTTCAAAACAAATTCGAGAATTAAAAAAAATTAAAATCTCGTATTATCGATATTTAAATAGTATGAGGTTTAAACTTAATGAAATTAGAAGCTAATCAACTGACGCATTAATTCCTAATAAATATTGTCATTCAAAAGTTAGATAAAGAAACAAGAAAACAATATGAAAGGAGTTTAACATCGACTTAATTACCCAAATTTGGGAAAGTTCATGGAATATTTAGAAAAACGATCCCAAATGTTAGAAAAGTTACATGGGCTTTCATTACCGTCACTAAAAACTAAAACTCACTAAAATACAAATAAAACCAGAAATGTCATGTTAAAGACAAACAGTAATTCTGCATATTGTGTAAAAAATCTCATTTTGTATATAGTGTTTCCTTATTTTTAAAAATGAGCCCATTGCAAAGATTTAATATTGCTAAAAAGCATGCTCTTTGTATAAACTGTTTAAGTGACAAACATAAGCTTGCATCATGCAATCCAAATATTCTTGTATTTTATGCCAAGGAAAGCACATTAATCTGTTATGTCGGTCTGAAACTAAAAATTCCTTATGTGAAAAAACTTCTCCAGACCAAGATAAATCTCCAAGTTCGCAGTCGGAAAATCTTCCCATTTCAGAGACTGCAGATTCTCGTAATGTGCAAAGCATAAGGAACCCTAGTTCGGCAGATGTGGTGAAAAATCCAAGTCTAACTGAAGTGATACAGACTTTTGCTTCTGTAAATAAAATATCAAACAAAACAGTTTTGCTTTCTACAGCCATGGTTAAGGTCGGTTACCGATTCAGAATAATTATATTAGCGCCAGAGCGATACTTGACAGTGCATCTCAATCGCATTTTTTGACCTTGCAATTTGCTTCTTCGCTGGGTCTTAACAAACATAAGGTAAATATTTCCTATTAATGGTTTAAGTGTAAATGTGATGAATAGCAAATGGAAATTAAATGAGGTTCTTATTAGTAATAATGACTCTTCTTTCACTTCAGTAATAGACTTTCTCGTCGTACCTAAAATTACAGGCTTAGTTCCTTCATCAGGTCTTCATCCTGAACATGAAAAATTAAGTATGCCAAATCGTTCTGCATTAGCCGACCCAAATTTTGATATTACTGGAAATATAGATATGATTTTAGGGTTTGAGATTTTCTATCAAATAATAAAAGATGGTAGAAAATGTGTATCTGAAAATTTAATATATATAAATTCCGTATTTGGCTTGATTCCTAGTGGATCAGTTGTTTCAGGTACCGGTGAACAATGTTGTTATTTAACAACTAATTCGGAAACCATTGATAACACTTTAAGAAAGTTTTGGGAAATAGATGAAATTTCCGGTAATCGAGCCTTAAGTTCAGAAGAACAATTCTGAGAAAACCATTTTCAAAAAACGTACAAACGGGATTGTACGGATAGATTCGTCGTTCAGATGCCTATCAAGGAAGGGGAATTAAAAACTCTAGGTGATTCACGAATTTTAGCTGAAAAAAGACTGCAACAAATAGAAGATTGAATAAAAGTCCTGATATGCGTAAGCTTTATTGTAAGTTTCTTCAAGAATATGAATCATTAGGTCATATGCAGAAAGTAACCGAGGATTACCCGGGCCCATAATTTATTATTTGCCGCATCATGGCGTCTTTAGAGCTGAGAAAACTTCTACCAGACCTCGGTTTAATTGATCTGCACCAACCACTTCTAGTCGAAGCTTGAATGATATTCTTATCGCTAGAAAAGTACTTGAAGACGTTTCTGACATTATGCTAAGATTTTGAAAACATAAAATAGTTTTAATTGCTGATATTAAACAAATGTTTAGGCAAATTTTAATAGCACCAGCCCGGAGAGATCTGTTAAGAATTTTGTAGAAAACCACGCAATATGAGTCTCCTGCAGAGTATAGATTGAATACGGTGACTTATGGCACCAAATGTGCACCATTTCTAGCTACTAGAATTATAAAGCAATTAGCTTTATACGAATCTGCTAAGTTCCCCTTAGCTGCCGAAGTTGCATTTTCTAGCATATATATGGATGATTATTATAAGTGGCAGCCAAGCTATCAAAACATATAAAGTTCTTAAAGATAAGTTAATTAAAATGTTTCATTCATGTGGCATGACTCTACATAAATGGAATTCTAACGGCCATGAGCTTCTAGAAATAGAAGATCAAAACTTCGAAGAGCATTTATTTGTCCAAACTGAAGAATCCTATACTAAAACACTAAATATGGTTTGTGATTTCGAAAGAAGATACATTTGTTTTTAAAGTTTCAGTAACACTGCAAAATGTTTATACCAAACGAGACGTTTTATCAACTATTGTCAAACTCTATGACCTATTCGGATTTATTGGACCTGTTATAACTAAGGCCAAGATATTTCTCCAGAAGCTTTGGCTAGAGAAAATTAACTGAGATGATGAACTTACTGACCAACTGAGAAAAGAATGGAACCGTTTTGTTCCCACCGTAAAGGAAATTGAAAACATTAGAATTGACAGACAAATCTTGAGTGTTGATCCTCAATTCGTTGCTTTACTAGGCTTTTGTGATGCTTCCATTGTTGCATAGGCAGTTGTTTATCTTCGAAATTATAATCAAAAATTTTCTCCAACAACTTGATTGCTTGCCAGCAAATCAAGAGTTTCGTCTTTAAAGACAATTTCTGTTTCACGATTGGAGCTATGTTCTTGCTTATTACTCTCACAACTTGTCAACAAAGTCATTCTTTTCCTAAAATTAAACATTCACAAAGTCTTGTTATTTTCGGACTCAACTATCTCTCTCGCTTGGATAAAGTCACCCCCTCATCAGCTCAAAACTTTTGTAGGAAATCGAGTGTCTGAAATTCAGTCTCTTACATCAAATTATCAGTGGAAACATATCTCGTCCAGTGAAAATCCTGCTGATCTAATATCTCGTGGTGTTGATACCTCTGATCTCAAATACCTTGACCTTTGGTAGTCAGGGGCACCTGTTGCCACTGAAAATATCTCGGATGGTTCCAGTGGACTCCACTAAAAAGGGACTATATTTAACTGAGCTTAAAAATTCATCTACATCAACTTAGCTCTTTCTACTGCAAGTGACTTTATCAACCAATTTCTCTAAGTAATAATTTTCATAAACTAATACGTTCTTAGTTTTATTTTTACATATAACTGCAGAAACTAGGAAAGGAAATCTGGTTCTATAAATATTGAAGAATTTGAACATGCCAAAAGGTCTTTAATTAGAGCAGTGCAGGTAAATGTATTCCATAGAGAAATTAATACCTTAAAGATAAAAAATGTTAAGGGAAGTAATATGAGTAATTTTAAGACATTTCTTGATGATTATAATCTCCTTCGTGTTGGCGGTCAACTTGTCCATTCTAATTTATTATTCGACCAGAAACATTCTATTTTACTTCCTCGAGATCATAAAATAACTAATATTATAACGAACTCTTCACACATAAAAAATTTGCACGTTGGGGCTCAAACTCTACTTAATATTGTAAAGCAACAGTATTGGCTGCTAAACGAAAGAAATAATTCTAGGAGAATTGTACATCGTTGCATTACATGCTTCAAAGTAAAACCTAAAATAGAAGAGCAGTTAATGGCATCTTTGCCTAAGGAAAGAGTCACGGTAAATCCCCCTTTTTCTAACATCGGTATAGATCATCGGGGCCCATTTTACATAAAATATAAAAATCAACGTAAAGGAACTTTAAACAAAATTTATGTAGCAGTATTTGTTTGTTTTGCCACTCGTACATATTTTCAGGCAATGCTAATCATTTCACAGACGCTAATTCAGACCTGAAAAAATTGTATCACCTCGCTTGCAGCCCTCTTGAAAATTTAGCTGATTATTTAGTTTCGCAGGCAATTTCTTGGAAATTTTTACCTCTTAGATCTCCTAATTTTGGCGGACTCTGGAAAGAAGGAGTTAAGTCGTTTAAATATAATCTAAAAATGGTAGTAGGAAATTCCAAATTAACTCTTGAAGAATTCTTAAGAGTTGCCAATCAAGTTGACGGTATCTTTAATAGTCGACCATTCGTTCCATTATCGTCAGACCCAAATGATTTCGAGATTTTAACACCCGGTCATTTCTTAATTGGTCGACCTATTAATGTCATTCCTGAACCTCAACTAATTAGTGTATCAACTAATAGACTTTCTAGATGGCAACAAGTTCAAAATTTTAATCAAATTATTTGGCAAAAATGGTCAAGAGATTATTTAAATAATCTCCAACAACGAGGAAAATGGCAGTTTGAAAAAAGTAATATCCAAAAGGATAGCCTTGTATTGTTAAAGGAAAATAACCCATAAATTTGTTCTTGGTTTAATTGGCCGAATTCATGATGTAATACCTAGGAAGGATGGAAAAATACGTGTTGTTCTATAAAAAACACCTGGCGGGATTTCTTGGCATTTCTAATATATGTTTATTGCCTGGAAATAATACCTAATCTTATATACGCTTACAGCATTTTATTATTTTAATGAATATTGTATATTGTATTTAAACGTATTTTGCTATTAGTGGGTTAGCATGAATTTTGGAATTTCTTATTATATAATTTCTTAAAATTTTCATTGTAATGTGCTAAACTAATTTTGTTGATATCCTAGGGATTTCAAAGTAGGGTGGTGTTAACGCCACTCTGTTAAATAGCTAATCGTTTGCGCCATTAAAAGTGGTTATATTTGTATTGCTTAATATGGCAACGCTATGATCTTTCGATAATGCAGTTTACAAAAACTTAGCCATTCGTTTGTTTCGCTGCTTCATCGGAAGCAAAATTTGAAAGGTTAAATAAGATTATTAAATATGTTAAATGGTTTTTATATGTTAAATTTGTATTATAGTCCACTTGAAAATAACGCAACACTGGTGGTGACGAATTATTGTCCACCGACATTTAATTCGGGAGCCACTGTAGAGTAATTAGGGATTTTTTGAAGTAGGAGACGTGAAAAATGTGCAGTGCATTCCCCGGCACTCGAACCCTGGACCTCTCGAATATACTCGAATATGCTTCCAATTACACCACGAAGGCATGCGGAAAGGAGAGAGAAAAACCTTATAATGTTCTTAAAATCTATAAAGCTTTGTGTCTACTTTCTGCATTGGGAAAAAAAATTTGTCCTCCCCCCCCAAAAAAAGTAGCATATTTACTTCTCTAAAATTTCATTATTTTGTTCATAAGCTCCAACAGTAACTTTATTTCGTGAGCACAAGGTATAAAGGTTTAATTAAGACATTATCATTTACGTGTGGTAGATGAATGTTCGATTGAACTTTATGAATTTTATTATTAATACAACTTCACCTCAGAATTTAGTTTTTGATTCCGCTTTCATGCAAGCATGTTTCAAAATTTATGCATTTAAATTACCTACTGTAATATGAAAAACATAAGCAATTTGGTTATTATTATCTAAAATTAAAATAAATCTAGTTAGTAAGGGATGTGAGACAATACCTGCTAACCATTGGTAAAGTCCAGGTGTTGTGACAAACTGTAACAGCAAATGAATCATTAGGAAAATAACCAGCTGGATATTATTAGAGACTTCCTGTTTTGGACTAACTTTAAGAAACTCATTTTTAGAGCCAGGGTGTAAGCGATTCGGCCAGGAAGAATGTCCTGAAGGCTAATGGGTCTTTATCCCCTAATGCTTTGATGATGCCGACTTGTTCACGGCTGTTCGCTGCTCTTTAGTGAGAAGAGACGAAGCAGTGGAGTTGGATAGACATGTAGTCAGAGAACTCTGTGGGAAACTCGCTTTTTCCCTTCTGTAAGATATAGCAATGTAACAATTTACGCTATTCATCCATTATTTAATCACGAATGAAATTGTTGTTGAGTTTTAAATAAATTTAAAAAGACAATCCTGTCTTGCTATTTTTCCATAAAAGCTCGGAAACGTTACAGCTATAATAATTTGGTGGCAGCAGGTATGATGAAAATCCACGAAGCAGTTTTAGTTTGGTCATCGAACGAGAACTCTTGTGCTTAACAAAGAAAGAATACGGACGTCAGTCCGGGTGAAAAAAAAGACCGTCAGGCTCCGAAATTCAACTCCACGCTTTTCTAAAGAAGATTCCAGACGTCAGTCCGGGAGAAAGAGAGGACCGTCAGGCTCCGAACTTCAGCTCTGTGTTTTTAAGTTCCAGACGTCAGTCCGGGAGAAAGAAAGGACCGTCAGGCTCCGAAAATCAACTCTGTGATTTATAAAGAAGATTCCAGACGTCAGTCCGGGAGAAAGAGAGGACCGTCAGGCTCCGAACTTCAGCTCTGTGTTTTTAAGTTCCAGACGTCAGTCCGGGAGAAAGAAAGGACCGTCAGGCTCCGAAAATCAACTCTGTGATTTATAAAGAAGATTCCAGACGCCAGTCCGGGAGAAAGAAAGGACCGTCAGGCTCCGAAATTCAGCTTTGTGTTTTTCTAAAGAAGATTCCAGACGTCAGTCCGGCTGAAAGAGAGGACCACCAGGATCCGAAATTCAATTCGCTTGAAGTTTAGTGGGACAGCCATTGTCCGAAGATTTTCAGCATCTTTAAGTTGTAGGACTATCAGTGTCCGGAAAGTGTAGTGTGGTGATATACGTTTGTGTGGTAATTTAGTGCATGTGCCTTCAGCGTCCAATAAAAGAATTAAGTTGTGAGATTCAACACTTTCATGTTCCAGGCTTCAATCAGAATTTCAACTCTACAGTCCAGGCGGGTAAGTACCTTGGATTTTTTATATTGAGGCAGTGAGGTTTATTAAATATAGTATTTCTATTGTGTCATTTATGTCACTTCAGGTAAATGTTTTCTAACAAATATTGGTTTCGTTGAAGCTTGCAAATGCGTTGATTGATATTTATGTTTCAGATAAGAAAATATATTTAAGAATTTAGGTATAAATTTAGAAATTTGAATTCAGGAATTATAATTAAATAATATCTTAAGAATTTGAAGTTGTATTAATAGAGTGAATTGTTGTGAGTTTTGCTACTATTATGCTTCTATAATTGAAGAGTAAAATTGTAATATTTCTAAAGATTCTATCTTTTAAAGGGTATTCTGAATTATCAATTCTAAGTCGTCTTGAACGTTATAATTATTAGAAGTAAATGTAAACTGTTATGGTATGTAAGAATTATAAGTTTGTAAGAATGTATTTCATGTAAGAAATATAAGTACGTAAGAATTATAATTCCAAAAATTTTCAGTTCATTGTGTTAAAAATGAAGATAAGTAAATCTTGGTAGCTTAAAATTAAACTGTTGTTTATTTGATTTTCAGTACAGAATATGAATTATCATTTTGTGTAAGAATTATGAGAAGTGAAAATTTTCAGTTGAAAGTGTTAACAGAAAGTTTAGAAATCACTAATATCTTACGTTCAAACTGTGGTTGTATTGATATTTATGAGTATTTATACGTTTATTTTAATTTACTTTTGAATGCATACCTTAATATACTATGAAAGTTTTGATGATCTGAATGTGAATATTGTATTATCTAAAGCATATTGTATTATCTTAAATTCTCAATTTAACTAATTGCAACTGAGTGCATCCTGTTCACAGTATAGTGTAAATTGTCTTGAATGTATGTTTAGAATACCAGAAATTGTTCTGAAAAAAATTAAGAGTTAAATACTGAGCCTCAGAATTGTAAATTTTAGTTGTATATCAAATTTATATATATAAAGAGAGATTCATTAGATTTAGAGTATAAGTTGAGGGTATATCATGGCATTCTTAGCAAAAGCTAGAAAAGAGGACCTTAAATCCTTGGCTGAAGAGTTAGGGGAAAAGGTTGGACCCCAGCTTAGGATATTAGATTTAAGACAGCTGATTATGGGAAATGAAGCCTACGAGGAGGAACTAATTAAAAGTCTGTTGGAAAATATCACGTCAGTGAGACTTGAGAAAGAAGAGAGGCAAGAAAGAATTAGGAGAGAAGACGAAGAGAGGCAAGATAGAATTAGGAGAGAAGAAAGAGAATTCGAGATAACCAAAATGAAATTGCAGGCCGCTAAAGGTAAGGATCTAATTGATGGGAATGAAGAAAGTATGCCTAGAAGAAACCATTTTGAACTTCAAAAAATGATCCAAAAATTTGATCCCGAAGAGAATGATGTTAGTTTGTACCTAGTCATGTTTGAGCGCCAAGCAAAGAGGGCGAATCTAAACCAATCAGAATGGGTTTCTGTTTTATTAACACTTTTGCCAACAGAGATAGTTCAGCTGATTATGCGAGAGCCAGAAGAACAGGCTTATGACTATGCTTACATAAAAGGGATACTTCTTAAAAGGTTTAAACTGAGCCCAGAAAAATTTAGAATCAAATTCTCGCAAACCCAAAAAAACGCTCAAACCACTTGGAGGGATTTCGCATTTGAATTAAGAAATTATTTTGAAGAATGGATCTCGGGCTTGGAAATTAATGATTTTGAACTTTTAAAAGACCTGATGATAACGGATCAAATGAAGCGTCGCGTAAATTTCGAAGTGCGCCAGCATTTTATTGATGAATGGTCCAAGATAACGTCCCCAAATAAATTAGCCGAGTTGTTAGAAGATTATGAAAACGTACGTGAATACCGGAAAAAGGTCTCTCCAGTTCATGGTTCGGAGTCGCAAAAGAGAAATAAAAATCAGCCTAATTTCAGAGATTCGCCAAGGTATAAACAGGCTGGGGAAAAAGTTTCGAAAAAAACAGAAACTTTTCGAAATCAAGATGAGCGTCATTTTGAAGTACGTAAACCTCTTAAGTGCTATACTTGTGGCTCAATCGATCACTTGAGGCCGCAGTGTCCGAAAGCTCAGAAAGACTTTAAATCTACGGCTGTTGTTAACAGGGTACAAGAGAATGAAGAAGATTATTTAGCGCCATACACTACAATGGCTAAGGTTAACGGGTTCGATCTTCCTGTATTACGGGATTCTGGAGCATCCATTGATGTGATCTGTAAAAAATACATTACCCCTTCAATGTTAACAGGAGAAACTGTTTGGGTAAAACAACCGTTCGATGAATCACCTATATGTCTTCCCCTAGCACATGTTGAAATAGAAGCAGAATTTGGACGAATATTAACAAAGGCCGCAGTCATACGAAATGAGCTTGATCAAGGACGTTATATATTAGGGAATCGGACGGCTGCAAAATTAGGAAAAAATCAAAATAAGGAATACTTTTTCCAAGTTAACGCAGTGGAGACGCGGGCTCAGAAACGTCGACAAATGATCAATAGCGAAGAGAAAGGCCTTCAAGCAGCAAAAGAAAGGGGTGAGCATACGAATATTGTACCCCTACCGAGTTTTCCCTCCCTCGCGAACGATTATACTTCCCAGGGGACGGAACAAGAAGAACAGGAAGACAGAAAGTCGCTCCTGCCCGTTTCGGAGTTCAATGACCTACCTCCTCTACTTTCAATAAGCAAGACTAAATTCCTTCAATTACAGCAACAGAGTGAAGATTTAAAGCCGCTTTTTGACATAGCGACAAGAGACTCTCAAAATAACTCTTCGACAAATATTTACAAGATAGAAAAGGGGCTGCTGTATAAGTGTCAAGAAGATCGTTTAGGAAATGTACGGAAATTATTGGTCATTCCTGAAACTTGTCGGGAGAAGATATTGAGTTTATGTCATGAACAAGTGTCCGGACATTTGGGCGTAACTAAATCCAAAGATAATCTAGCTAGATATTTTTTTTGGCCCAAATGTTATCAAGATATGGAAACTTATATTCGAACTTGTGATCCTTGCCAAAGAGTGGGGAAATCTAACGATAGAAAAAAAGCGCCTCTGAAATTAGTCCCTGTGATATCGGAAGTATTTTCAAAAATAAACATAGATACTTGTGGACCCTTGCCAACCACATCTAAAGGAAACAAATATATACTAACTGCTATATGTGTAGCATCAAAATATCCAGAGGCTCTTCCAATCGAAGATATAACTTCGGTTACAATAGTGGATGCGTTGTTAAATCTTTTCAGCAGAATGGGATTCCCTAAAGAGATTCAGTGCGATCAAGGAACTTCATTTATGAGCAATCTGACCACAGAATTTTTTGAACGTTTCGGTATCAAAGTTAGTCATAGTTCGGTACACCACCCTCAGTCTAATCCAGTGGAGAGATTTCATCGTACTATAAAAAGAATATTACGAGTTTTATGTTTGGAGGCTGATTCTGATTGGGAACAGGTGCTACCGGCGGCTCTTCTTGCTTTAAGAACTGTGACGCATGAAAGCACGGGTTTCACACCTGCGGAACTTGTCCACGGAAAAAATTTGCGTACTCCAGAAACGTTGTTATACGAACATTGGACGGATTCACCAGAGGAGGAACAACCAGTAACCGAGTATGTTTTTAGACTCATAAATCGCTTAAAAAAGTGTCAAGAGTTGGCAGTTGAGAAAATGCAAGATCAACAACTCAGGAGAAAAAAATGGTATGATAAAAATGCCATAAAAAGAGAATTTAAAGAAGGTGATCTGGTTTTAATTTTGGCCACTTCTAAGGCAAATAAACTTTCGGTTCAATGGACAGGACCGGGCAAAGTTGAAAATAAAGTATCCGAAACAAATTATATCGTATCCTTACCGGGGAAAAAAGAAAGATCCCAAATTTATCATATCAATATGTTAAAGCCATATTATAAAAGACCTGAGGTAATTAATTACCTGTCTTGTAGCGAAGAGGGTTCTGACCAGATTGAGACTGAAATAGATTTTCCTAATATTGATACAAATCCAAACGTTTACGATTATTCTGAGGTTATTAAAAGTAGCAATTTGGAAGAATTATTAGAACCTACTCAAAGAGATCAATTGCAGAGGTTATTAAATAAATATTCGCAAAGTTTTTCTAACGAGCCGGGAATGACAGACCTCGTAGAACATGATATTGAAGTTATCAGTAATAAGCCGGTACGATCTAAGCCGTATCGAATGTCACATCGACAAAATGAAATTTTAAAAAGAGAAATTCAACGAATGCTTGACCTAAAAATTATTGAGGTGGGGGAATCAGACTACACTTCTCCTATGATTCTCGTAGAAGCTCCAAATAAGGACCCTCGACCTTGTGTGGATTACCGACGATTAAACGAAATCACACGTACCCAGTTCTATCCCTTACCCAATATAGAAGAACGGGTAGAAGAAGTTGCTTCTGCAAAATATATCACGGTTATAGATTTAGCTAAGGGATATTGGCAAATACCCTTAAGCCCTAATGCTCAAAGATATGCCGCATTTGTAACCAGTTTCGGCACTTACAGGCCATTACGGTTAAGTTTTGGTTTAAAAAACGCTCCTTATTTTTTTTCCAAGATGATGCAAGAGGTATTAAATGGATGCGAAGAATTTGCAGTTCCCTACCTGGATGATGTGGCTATTTTTTCAAAAACCTGGGAATGTCATCTCAAGCATCTGGAAATTGTGCTGAAACGTATAAGTAGAGCGAAATTGACCATTAAACCTTCAAAATGTCGTTTTGCTCAAAAACATGTCCTTTATTTGGGCCATGTTGTAGGCCAAGGGTACCGGAAACCGTCGGAAATTAAGACCAAAGCTATAAGAGATTTCCCAACACCCAAGACTAAAACGGATATAAGAGCATTTCTGGGATTAGCGGGCTACTATAGCCGTTATATTCCGATGTACTCAGCAATCGCCGCTCCGTTGACGGATCTTTTAAAAGGAAAATCAGTAAAGGGTGATATTCTGTGGAATGCTGAGAGCGAAAGGGCTTTCACGGAATTAAAAGAGAAATTAACAAGTTACCCAGTTTTATATGCACCCGATTTTACTCTTCCCTTTATTCTACAAACCGACGCATCTGATTATGGTATGGGAGTTGTATTAACACAGCTCACTAGTAACGGAGAAGAACATCCCATTATATTTCTGAGCAAGAAATTCTCCGAGGTAGAGAAAAAGTACTGCACCACTGAAAAGGAATGCGCCAGCATAGTGTTTGGTATAAAGAAACTTCACTATTATCTAGACGGGCAAGACTTTATTGTGCAAACTGATCATAATCCTCTAACTTGGTTACGAACTAATGCCAGTAATAATCCTCGCTTAATGCGTTGGGCTCTGGCTCTTCAGCCATACAATTTCACAATTATTCATCGTTCGGGGAAACTCAATAAAAATGCTGATGCTCTAAGCCGAAAAACTTGATATTATATTGATTTTATATTTTTTACTGTCTTGTATGGTTCTTCTGTAAATCTATATAAGTAAAAGAATGCATATTGTGTAATATTTGTCTAAAAAGGGGTAAGCTCTGTTTTGTCTGAATGTAATTAGTCATTAGTATTTTTTGTACACTAAGTATGTTATATTATTTGTACACTGCCCTCAATATAATTTCATGTTTAATCCATGGTACTTACACCTGTTTGATGTAAAAATGTGTGTTTACTATAATTTATTTTATTAACAATATGGTGAACTCTAATGGTGGTAATTATGGTCCAGAAGACCCCCCCCCGGGGAGGGAAGGAAGCTGTGACAAACTGTAACAGCAAATGAATCATTAGGAAAATAACCAGCTGGATATTATTAGAGACTTCCTGTTTCGGACTAACTTAAAGAAACTCATTTTTAGAGCCAGGGTGTAAGCGATTCGGCCAGGAAGAATGTCCTGAAGGCTAATGGGTCTTTATCCCCTAATGCTTTTATGATGCCGACTTGTTCACGGCTGTTCGCTGCTCTTTTGTGAGAAGAGACGAAGCAGTGGAGCTGAATGGACATGTAGTCAGAGAACTCTGTGGGAAACTCGCTTTTTCCCTTCTGTAAGATATAGCAATGTAACGGTTTACGCTATTCATCCATTATTTAATCACGAATGAATTTGTTGTTGAGTTTTAAATAAATTTTAAAAAGACAATCCTGTCTTGCTATTTTTCCATAAAAGCTCGGAAACGTTACAGCTATAATAATTTGGTGGCAGCAGGTATGATGAAAATCCACGAAGCAGTTTTAGTTTGATCATCGAACGAGAACTCTTGTGCTTAACAAAGAAAGAATACGGACGTCAGTCCGGGTGAAAAAAAAGACCGTCAGGCTCCGAAATTCAACTCCGCGCTTTTCTAAAGAAGATTCCAGACGTCAGTCCGGGAGAAAGAGAGGACCGTCAGGCTCCGAACTTCAGCTCTGTGTTTTTAAGTTCCAGACGTCAGTCCGGGAGAAAGAAAGGACCGTCAGGCTCCGAAAATCAACTCTGTGATTTATAAAGAAGATTCCAGACGTCAGTCCGGGAGAAAGAGAGGACCGTCAGGCTCCGAACTTCAGCTCTGTGTTTTTAAGTTCCAGACGTCAGTCCGGGAGAAAGAAAGGACCGTCAGGCTCCGAAAATCAACTCTGTGATTTATAAAGAAGATTCCAGACGTCAGTCCGGGAGAAAGAGAGGACCGTCAGGCTCCGAACTTCAGCTCTGTGTTTTTAAGTTCCAGACGTCAGTCCGGGAGAACGAAAGGACCGTCAGGCTCCGAAAATCAACTCTGTGATTTATAAAGAAGATTCCAGACGCCAGTCCGGAAGAAAGAAAGGACCGTCAGGCTCCGAAATTCAGCTTTGTGTTTTTCTAAAGAAGATTCCAGACGTCAGTCCGGCTGAAAGAGAGGACCACCAGGATCCGAAATTCAATTCGCTTGAAGTTTAGTGGGACAGCCATTGTCCGAAGATTTTCAGCATCTTTAAGTTGTAGTGTCCGGAAAGTGTAGTGTGGTGATATACGTTTGTGTGGTAATTTAGTGCATGTGCCTTCAGCGTCCAATAAAAGAATTAAGTTGTGAGATTCAACACTTTCATGTTCCAGGCTTCAATCAGAATTTCAACTCTACAGTCCAGGCGGGTAAGTACCTTGGATTTTTTATATTGAGGCAGTGAGGTTTATTAAATATAGTATTTCTATTGTGTCATTTATGTCACTTCAGGTAAATGTTTTCTAACAAATATTGGTTTCGTTGAAGCTTGCAAATGCGTTGATTGATATTTATGTTTCAGATAAGAAAATATATTTAAGAATTTAGGAATAAATTTAGAATTTTGAATTCAGAAATTATAATTAAATAATATCTTAAGAATTTGAAGTTGTATTAATAGAGTGAATTGTTGTGAGTTTTGCTACTATTATGCTTCTATAATTGAAGAGTAAAATTGTAATATTTCTAAAGATTCTATCTTTTAGAGGGTATTCTGAATTATCAATTCTAAGTCGTCTTGAACGTTATAATTATTAGAAGTAAATGTTAACTGTTATGGTATGTAAGAATTATAAGTTTGTAAGAATGTATTTCATGTAAGAAATATAATTACGTAAGAATTATAATTCCAAAAATTTTCAGTTCATTGTGTTAAAAATGAAGATCAGCAAATCTTGGTAGCTTAAAATTAAACTGTTGTTTATTTGATTTTCAGTACAAAATATGAATTATCATTTTGTGTAAGAATTATGAGAAGAGACGAAGCAGTGGAGCTGAATAGACATGTAGTCAGAGAACTCTGTGGGAAACTCGCTTTTTCCCTTCTGTAAGATATAGCAATGTAACGGTTTACGCTATTTATCCATTATTTAATCGCGAATGAATTTGTTGTTGAGTTTTAAATAAATTTAAAAAGACAATCCTGTCTTGCTATTTTTCCATAAAAGCTCGGAAACGTTACAGTGTCCTCATTCAATGTCACTTGAAATGAATTGAACTGAATGCCTAAGCTTTTCCCAAGCATGAGTTAATTTCTTTTCCTATGGTTACATTGTTATCTTCTAACGCGTTAGAATTATCGCTATTCACTGAAAGGTTTCACCAGGTGTTTTCGTTATTTCAATGCTGCGTTAATGTCAGTTCGGCGTACTTTTTCGTACATAGTCTTAAAATGTATAGATAAATCGCCATCCTTTGCTTTGCTTTGTTGTTTGTTGCTGTTGTCACTTATCTTACTTGTCTGACAATAACATCAGAACAAGCCCACGAAATTCATCGTGGCAAGATTGCGTTTGTCTTTGGCAAGGGCACCAAACTAAATTTGCTTTGTCTAAATTAAATATTCCACATCAGTTCCTTAGAAAGTCCTCCATGACGGCGTTACCTCATATAGTCCTAATGGCCTTCGTTTCAATTAAAATTAAATTTGGGACAAAAGATTCCTCAGTTTTGTAAATTACGTATTAATTGTAGTGCTGTCTGTAGGTGTTTTTAAGTAAGCAATGGAAATTCCGGATACAAATAAATCAGTACAGAAATGTGATTGGAAACGTTGATAATTTTTATGAACTGCTAAATACTAATAAAATTGATTTTCAACCTATTTATAACCAAGTAGAAAGCTCTTACAACGGAGAAAGGTCTTAGAAAATCAGATGTTTTTCGTTTTCCTTATAAGTAATGATAGTACAATTCAGTTTCCCATTTTGAAGCCCTTAACAAAGATAATCCTCTAAACATTCTAATCCAATTTAGTTAGCCCTTGAGTGTTTTGCCATAACTGGTTAACCAGCCACTCATCACTCCACTCTCCTTCCCCCCCCCCCCAAAAAAAAAACCACCCCCCCCCCCCCCCCTCCCTCCCCCCCCCCCCAAAAAAAGGCTTGAGGTTAGTAAACTTCAGCTTGCAACATAATACTTCAGAGATGCGTTTACCATTAAAATGGCTGAAAAATTATCATATTTATCAAAGTTTAAAAGCACAGAAACAATATACAAATATTTTGTTATTCGAATAAAAATAACATTTTATTGGAAACTTATAAAACTGAAATTTTGCTGTTTACTTAAATTAAAGTTGAAGTTACGGCGTTTGTTTAGATCAGTATCATCCAACAGGTGGCTCGCCGGCACCCGCTAGTCAAAATCACAACCATTGGTACCAAGAAACAGAAACTTTACTCAAATTTTAAAGTAAAAAACCAGCTATAAAAAGGTATATTAACACGTAACGTACAGGGGCGAGCGGCTGATTAGGATTGGAATGCGTGCTTTACACAAACCCTGTTCGCTGTGTGCACAAACAGCCATGCGATAGACGGTCGTCAATCATCAGTTCAATATTGAAATAAATTGATAAAAGCTCACGGTTTCTGGCGAGATTTAATGTAATACCTTTAATTATTTCGTATATTTTGTGGTGTGTTTGTCGACATGAATGACGTACAAGGGCTATCGAAGGGAAAGAAAACCTACCCACTTCTACAACGAATGAAAGGAAATGCTGCTGTTTTCTATCGTTGGCGAAAAAGCACTTTGTTTATTATGCAGTGCTTCAGTAGTAGTACAAAAGCGGTCGAATGGTGAACGTCATCATAAAACCGTTCATAAGGATTTCAACGAAAAATATCCTTTCAAATCTGTTTTAAGTTCTAAAAGCTCAACAAAGCAGCCTTTTCTATGTTCAAAAATGAATCAAAAATCACACAGAAGGATCCTTTAAAGTGAATTACATTCTTGTATCACATGAAAAGGCTTACTCATATGGGGCCATCGTGAAAGAAACTGTGATAGTGATGTTGGATTCTTTATTTCATGAATTTTAAAAGCAAGACTGAAATAATCTCAGCTGCAAGTAATGTGCTTTCATCACGAAAAACAGTGGCACGACGAGTGGACGATATATTGAACAACTTCTACGTACAAATGAGATCTGAATTGGAAAAATGTGCGTATTTTCCCCTGTATTTTGATGAATCCATTGATGCTACTAATTCACCGCAACTTTTGATATTCATGAGAATCGTGTTTCTCACTTCTTCATGAAAGAAGTATTGTTGACAATATTGCCTTTGGCAAAACATATTAGACGGCAAGACACATAGGAAGCAGCTGAAAACTATATTAGAAGAATGCACCAATGAAGAAACTGATCGCGATCACAACTGACAATGTACTAGCTATGATCGAGATTAATACTGGTTGTTTTGCGGGCTTTGTAAGCAGGATGAAACATTTTCCAAATTTAATTCATACTTCTGAGTTAATTCCTCAAGAAATTCTTGCCGCTAAAAAACTCAACTTTAACACGTAATAACTGTTATTATACTCATTTTAAATTTTATTCGAGGACGGCCTTTGAATCATCGACATTTCAAAGCTTTGCTTGATGAGTTAGACAGCAAATATGGTTATTTAATTGAGCATGTAGAGGTAAGGTAGGTAAGTTGGCAAAAAGTTTTAACAACACGTACTGGAATACTGTCGAAAATTAAAACTTTTCGCATATGCAAAGATAATCATGATAAAAGTTGAATGACGTGGAGTAACTTGGTATTTTTAACAAATGTTGCTGTAAAACTCACCGAGCGAAATACGATGATGCAAGGAAAAGAGAAACCCGTATCGGAAATGCTTATATCTGCTTTTCTGGCTAAAACCGATTTGTGAAGAAAAACTAATTGGAGAAAGATTCCATTAAAGTTTTCCGTCATTTACATTGATACCATACTTCCGGACCAGAATTTATTCTGGAGTATGATTCATCCAAGCATGCTGAAAACTTTCTGTTTTTTAGCTTAGAGTTTAAAAGAAGGTTATTATTATTATTTAAATTATTACGTGCTCTGGCCTTAGACAGTATACGAATAAGAAATTTCGGAAAGGGAGGGATACCTCGTGGAGATCTTTTTAAGGGAAACTGGTTCGTATTGTAACGTATTTTGCTGTTTTAATCGAAATAACAGATGAGCTTCTTAGTTAAACATAAATTTTATTTTTAATCACAAAGACAGATAATTTAAATACAATTCTATCTGTTACAGTTTCATACTACAGTTCACTATTACAGTTTCTCCCTCTATGAATTTCTCATACATATACTACTCATAAAACTCTTAGAACTAACAATTTGTAACATTTCTATTGTCGCTCAGCAACGGTTACACGAAACAAATATGGCGTTGTGCCCCAATGTCAAATAAAACAAGTATAATTATTTGTTAGATAATAAAATATTACAGTATCCACGCTGCACATGGGAAAATCACGAAAACGTCCATGCAGCCAGCCCGTCCGCGGAGACTCGAAACTCGGACCGAACAACCAGTGTTAGCGTTTTCACCGCTCGGCCGCTGGTGGGTCAAAAGAAGGTTATATGTTATGTTTTATAGCTAGTCCATTTTATTGTTCGCGAAAAAAACCTTTCTTGGAATAAGACAGAAGTGACTTCGCAATGGAAAAGTTTTGCTTTGTTAGCAAATCGGAGACTAAATTAGAGGTTATTACTCTTCGCGTTGACATAATGCAAGCTCAGAAAATAAAGGCGATGAAGTTTTTAAACTAATGGACTCTATTCAATACAAATGATACTTAAGTGTGCATTTACAGTAAAAGCACTATTTGGGTGAAATTGCCTCTGTGAACAATTTCCTTCATAATTTACAAAAATGAAAAAACAAGTACAGAAATACGTTGACTACGCAACATGCGAAAAATAACACGTTGCTGGCATGTTGTGTATCAGAATATACGTCAAATTTTAACAAGTTGGCAGAGAATATTATTAATCAAATATCTTATTAATAGCAAATTGAGGACTTAATGAGATATTTGACAATATATCAGTTATATTTTCTTGCATTAGTAATTAATTTATTAGCATGTGGTTTTCTTTATTTTCTAATTTGAAATAAATTAAGTTTGAGCCTACACTACACTTGCGTTTTATTAATGGGTTTCCTTCCGTTTTTTTTAGATTCGTATTATTTTTCCTTATTATTTGGGAACACAAACTCGTATAATAAAATCACATAGGTTCATGAAATTGTTATTTTTCAAACAGGAAACACCGGGTGGTCGCGAGGCGCAGCACAAATTTGAAAGTAACACTAAAAGTAAAATCAGCTAGATACTACTGGTTTCGACCTATATTTTTCAGAGTAAAATGGTATTAAGTGCATATAAATAGTTATTAAATAGCATGAAAGATGAAAAATTAAATAAAAAGTTACCAAAATATAAAAAATGTATGCTATCCTTTAAAAATTAATTAAATATATATAGAGAGTTATAATTAGCACGTTAGTTAAAATTTTTATGTTAGCCATTCATTAGCTATTTTTCATACAGATAGTACTACACAGGGAATCAGATTATACCATAACCTGTCACGTGATATTATAAACCTATTTGATTCATAACAGTTTTGAAAAAGTCCGGATAAAATATCGTTTAAATCATTAGCTTTTTATGCAAAGCCCTTTTATAGTATCGAAGGTAAGTGAAAGATTAAATTCATAATACATTGGCAACAACGTCTGTTTATGTCGGGTTAACGTGAGGTGAGGGTTTATCGTTTTTTAACGAACAATGACACTGCTTCCAAATATAAAAAAAAAAATCTCAAATTTGAAAAAAAAATTATGAATTTTTAGTATGCAGCAAATTATATATTAAATAGAAGCACAAATTTCTTTATTTCATTTTAATATTTTAACAAAAAATCATTTTATTTCATTCGGGTTATCCCACCTCTAAAAAGTTTCGATTAATGAAACTTATTTCCTTTCGCATAGTTTTTAGTTTACGTTCTTGTTTCATTCCTTTGCTAATAAAATATGTTACATTTTAAAATTAAATAGTAATTAAAATCTGTGAAATATACTTCAAGATCAAAGATTTCATCAGTGTATGCAGGAAAAAGCAAAAAAAAACTTTTATTTCGTCCTCGTATAGCAAGTAATTGAATAAATCGCTGCTTCTCAAAGTGTCTGTTTTTATTTTCTAATCTGTTTTGTATTTTAATATATCAGCACCGCTTTTCTTTTTTTTGCTTGTTAGACCTCGACCTAAACGTCAAACAAAGTGCTTCTGTTTCAAAAGCCATTAAGATCAGATTTCTTGTTTAGGCGTTATGTTGAAAAAAAAACCGCAGATTAAGACAGCGAAGAAAAAAATGCTTTCTGATCAAGCCATCATAAGAATAAGTGCCTACATTTCAGGAAATAAATATCATACAGCAGTGGAGTCAAATTCGCGACCTGCGGGCTACGGGCCGCCGTCAGAGCTCACTGAAGTTTGCCACATTCTACAACCAAAATTTTGAGCAGAAATGTATAAGCTTGCGGTATTGAATTTGAAAAAAATGAATTAACTGGATTAATTTTAATGGAAATGTTTGCTTACTTAAATGAGCTGAGTGTGAAACTTTAAGGTTAATCTCTACTAATAAACAATACACATTATTTATAAACTCTTGAAAAACAAGAAGTACGATAAGAAAACGAGAAACATTTAATTGAAAAATTTCTGCGTTTAAGTTGCAAAAGTATGAACTCAAAGCAGCTAGTATAAGAGCAAAATTAAAAAAAAATATTTTTTTTAAAAGTTTATTCTATCTGAGGAAGATTGGATAGGACAGTAAAATAGTCGAATGTTAATTGGAAGTAAATCATTTAAGCCGGATAATGAAATTTCTTCTAAAGAGGAATTAAAATTATAAAAAGGTAGGAACTGCAATAGCAAATAAAAGTACAAATTAAAATTATTAATCTTCCTATATTTAATATTTCAAACAAAACTTTTCAAAGGGTTAGTAATTGAAACAATAAATTAGGATGATTAATTAGTACCGAACACACGGTTCGTTCTTTCGAGACTATGCGACTCAAATCGCTATTAATTAGCTGTTCGCGAGTGATAAATAATATTTCTGATAGCCCCATAATGTTAAAGAACTACCTCGACGTATCGTTCGTCTCCATTAATTACAAGACAAGAATAAAAGTAAATTAAAATCAAACCAAACTGAATGCAGAAAATACAAAAACATAATATACAGGAAAAAAATCTAGAAAAACTGTATTCATATACATTCGAAAACATTTTCCTTCTTAATTATGAAAATGTTCGAACGAGTCCCGAACCATCATAAAAAATGACTTCTGCTCAAGAACGTTAGTGAAAGACTTAACTTACATAGAACCAGCTATTTTCTAAAAAATATATTTAGATAAATATCGTTATTATTTTTTAAGCAAGGAAACTTTAAATCTTATAATGCTAATAGTAGAAAAATAAAAAAAAAATTAAATAAAATTTTAAAAAAAATCTGAAAGATTTCAGATTTTATATTAAGCCCAAAGGAGCGTTTTTTTCATTTACACACACATATACGTTTCGAAAGCATTTGGGCTAAAATATTTAAAAACAGCATATATTTAGAGTTTCCGATAGACAGTCTGGGGGCGTTAGGTTTTTTTGTGCGTGCTGCCATTACTGACTTTGAAATCGTTGAGTTGGTTAATCGAAAATTCGTTAAAGTT
This sequence comes from Stegodyphus mimosarum, assembly GCA_000611955.2. Classification (NCBI taxonomy): domain Eukaryota; kingdom Metazoa; phylum Arthropoda; class Arachnida; order Araneae; family Eresidae; genus Stegodyphus; species Stegodyphus mimosarum. Next base: position 65,070 of record KK121083.1, read on the forward strand.
TTACAAAATATGAAATAGATAATGAAACAATTCGAGCCGCCCATAATCGGGTAGAGGACTACATTATGCAAAATTTGATGGCTCTAGATACCGTTACTTTTTCACAATGCGAGAAACCCATACATTCATGCAGATTCTGTGTTATTTAATTTGTTTAAATATAATACGGGGGGGGGAATATTTGATGGCAACAATTTAAAAAGTGATTCGCCGCTCTTATAGTGAAAGGCCACAAAATGCCGTTTTGAGACTAATCGCTCTTCTGAGCTAATAAACAAGGGAAACTCGTAAATGAAGCAATGCAGCCAAATTACGATTCCGTTTGCATTTCCCGGCCAGCTTTCGTCTTGCTTTTAAATGTTCCGGGAAAGTGGCTAAAGGGAACAACAAACATTGAATTTAAAAACTACGCAGAATTATCGTCCTTTTTTTAACTATCAAAATAAGTATATTCTTCTATACTTTTTACGAATTTCTTTGTGAGTTAATACTCGTATAAACATTTCCTGAAGAGTTACTTGTGAAATGTTTACGTCACTGAGCTTATTCTTCTGCGAACTTGTTGGTTCGTTGTAGAATGCCGTACAAGCTTATGTTCAAGATGTGTTTTGAGAAAGGTATTAAATAAAGTGAAGTTAGGATGTTTAAGCTGGACCCAGCCATTAGATGCTAATTTTCATATATTTTGACATTATATATTCTCCCATCCGCATTATGTGCATAATTATTTATTTCAGAAATACTATGAATATAAATCTGAGAAATCGTCCATGATAAAAGCGGTTAGCTATTTTGGTAACACTGTAAACAAAATCGTAACAAAGGAAAAATGAAACTGAGATACGAAGAGGGTCTAACGAAATTAAAGGAGAAAATTATTTATGCTGTTTAACACCCGCCTATTTTCTAATATGATAGTTCTAAATATTCTGAATTTTATTTATTAAATTCCTCCTCTTCATATGCCGACGATCACTTCACATTTTAAGTATCCTGACGCCTACACTAGAACCACGTTCCAACAAGAGTGGTACTCAAGCAGCGTACAGGCAACGACTGCATCAACACACCTACCCCTATTCCATTCTCCCTTATGAGCCACGAAATCGAAAGAAACGTTCTATGAGGTGTTGTAAAGAATTTCATTCGAAGAACTGCGAAAATGTAGTAATTCGTGATTGCTGATGTGTGACGACTGCCGTGTTTGATGTTTCCCGCTCAAACGTGTTCCTGGATGCTTCCACTCGAATTTCGCACCATCTTGAATTTATATTTCGTTCGATCGGTTGAGTTTTGGAGTTGATTGTGTTTCGGGCTGCTGCGTGCTGAACTTCAACTACTTTTATTCGATTTTGGGGAGCCACAAAAGCACGTTTAGAGAAGATGTGTTTTTAGTGAACGTGTTAAGTCTGTTTAGGGAATAGAAAATAATGTTTAAAATATAAAATTTCGCATTTTTTGATTTTTTTTAAACTTTTGTGATTATTATAATCTTATTAATGATAGGAATTCAGAAAGACTTTTATTAAAAGCATGGAGGAAATTAAATTCATATAAAAATCCTCTTACAATATACAGTTTTAGTTAAAGCACTAAAATTTAAAATTATAATTTTTTCAGCTATTAGAATGTTCTTGATCTGATGAGAATCAAAATACAATCGTGGGTCAGCTAACAATGATGAATTTTAAATCAAAATTATTAAAAACGAATTTAAAGGAAATTACGTAATCATTCTTGGACTTCGCATATAAGCAATCATTCTTAGGTATGACATTTCTATAGTATTTATCCTTTCTTAAAATCCTGTTGTTTACCTCATTTGACGCTTTTTAATTTCAAGAAGGAAGAGAAAAAGGACATCATTGCGTTTGAAGGTAGGAAAGTTAAATATTTTAATCGGCGCTACGGGCAAAGTGTCTGTAGCGCTGATTAAAATAAATTCACGAAGTACGCGAAGCTTTGGATATATCCGATGATGTAAGATTTTATTCAGTTCATTTCATTTTTCATTTATTTTCAAAAATCCAGTCTAGTCGTCACTTAAAATCTAAAACTTTTAAGAATGATGGGTTTAAAATTTGGTATTGGTATCAGTTGCACAATAGTTTTAAAAATAATTTCCAGATTCCATTAATTACGCTAGAGATTCCAAGAAAACTGCCCCTAGAAGATTATTTCCGGACTTTTTTTTTTCGGATGGTGAAAATGTTGAATTTCCATGATGATTAGTTAAATCGTTTAGTAAGGTTAGATGAGAAAAAATAAATAGAAAACAGAAAATATTTTATATTCATTTTGGAATAAAATCGGTATGAGAAACACACAACTTTTTATGTCCAGATTTGGACTAAGTTCGCACAAAATCAAACGTTAAAGAAAACAATATTCTTACGTCTTAATCTTCCATATGCAAAACAGTCCTCGTACACTCCTATACAATGCTTGATTCCTTGCTTGGCAGCTATCTGATTTCTTCGTATAATTCAGTTTTTCAATACTGATTTTGTCTCTGGCTATGGTTTTCTGAATCTACCCTTTACTATGAAAGTAGTGATCAATCATGAATGTGATGATGTGGTGCCAAATGAATACAGAAATATGGGTACAGAAAATAGTCTGAAGGTGCCAAGTCTGACTAATAAAGGGGTGGCTGAGAATTGTGATACTTCTCTTTCCTAGAACGTTTTGGACTGGAATGGACTCTGTGACAGCAAAGTTAAAAATCAGTTATTCTATTAAGTTTTTCTGTAGTGAATTCTTTTCAGAAATGCTACCATTAGGTCTTTATAAAATATACAGTTTACCTTCTGTCTATCAGAAACGAATTTCTTGTGAATTATCATTGTCCAATCAAGAAAGATCTTTACAGGATGTGCCCGAAACTGAAGTTTATGCGGCCGTTGGAGATATTCTCCATTCCAAGCACACGATTACCGTTTTCTCTCAGTATCACAAAGATATGATACTGAGAACACAATTTTTTATGTTCAGTTATAGAGACATTAGGTTTTTTGATTCTGAGAGACATGAAAAGTATACAATGCCTTCGCCGGGACTCGAACCACGGACGTCTCGAATACGTACTGAGTGTGCTGACCATTACGCCACGAACGCATGCTAAGAAGGCGGGGTAAATACCTAATACAATTAAAATTTGTTTCAAAAATAAATATCAATATCTGCTGTTTGTATCAAATCGTAACAGACTGAAATTTGATCTTCTTTCATGGCTGCCAACCAGTGCGTGGAAGACAAAGAATTTTTACTGATCAATTATGATCCAAAGAGGCAATTGCTGAATTTTCAGGAATAGTTGATGAACATTTTTTTTCGATATTCTCATGCTTTTGAGACTGGGAATTCCTACCACGCTAAGATGTTACCGAGTTCATCAATAACATCTTAGCATGTATCATGAAATCGTGCGTCCCATCAAAAAGCATTGGATGTGTTAATACTTGATCCTCGTATGCTTGTCAGGACTGAGTGTTCGGTGCATATTCTTGGCAAACATGTTCGTGAATTAAACTGAGTCCTGATCTTGAACAGGGAGCTGAATGCAGCTATGTTCTGTGGTAGAATACTGTGATTAAGTGATAGAATAACTAAACGTAAGAAGGATTTAAAATCTTCTTTTATTAAACCAATTATATACCGCCACTTCCCAACTCGGGAGGGATACAGAAAATAATGACCACACTTGGGTCTAAACTGAACAATCAGATAATTTAAACTAAAGCTAAGTAGAAATTAAATTGTTGTTACACACAGAGCTATAACGCGAGGTTGGCCTCTATGCTAAAGGGTGCTTAGCAAGATTTAACTAATACTAACGCACTTAGATTTACTTCAATAAGTAATAGCGTAACAGCGCTACGGCTTAGAATTTAAATACTAGCTGGTCAGGCGAACGTTGAGCAGAGTGACAGTGGTCTGAGACTAAAAGCTCTCTCACACTGAGAGGTTCCTACCTCTCGTTTAAATAGAACTTGGCTCCACTTCAAATTAGCATAAAGCTGAAACGCGCGCTTATTCTAAAGGGAAGTTGAAATAAGAACAGATAGAAAAAGGCAAATTAAAATAAAACCTTACATGCTTTACATAATATTTCAATTGTGTTCGTTGTTATTTTTTTCTCTTTAGAGCAAAATTTTATTGTTATTCCGTTGGTAATATTTTTTTTTGAATGCGGAGCATCAGATGTTCAGAGGATCAAAAGCAAAGATTAAATGCTTAGAAAATTCTGGCCATAAGCAGATGACGAAGTGGACACAACGAAGCACAACGAAGTGGAGATGTCACAGTACTATATGCTGTCAATTATCGTTTGGCAGGTTTGCTGAAATTTCTCAATAAAAGTGGTCCAAAAACTTTGGTTTAGTGGTACAACTTAGTACTATGGTTTGTATTTTCCTACCCAAAACATATGTTTTCAAAATTTCAAGAAATTTACTGGCTAGAAATATAAGGTATTTCTCTTGCCTTCTTAGCATGCCTTCCTGGTGTAGTGATCAGGACGTTCAGGGCGTATTCGAGTGGTCCGTGATCCGAGTCCCGGAGAGAGCATTCCCATTTTTCACGTCTTCTGCTTCCAAAATATTCTAATGTCTCTACAGCGACGCTGGAATTAAAAAAATGGTAGTGGAGGGTGATTTTCCACCACTAAAATTTGGCGATTGTGTCCCCTAATCCCCAGACGCCTTTTAAAAGAGGGATATAAGATGTTTCTCCCACCTTCTTAGCATGCCTTCGTGGTGTAGTAATCAGCACGTTCGGCCGTATTCCAGAGGTCCTTGGTTCGAGTCCTGGCAAGGGCATTGCTCATTTTTCATCTCTCCTGCTTCTAAATAACTTAATGTTTCTACAGTAGTATGCCAAAAATTGATTTCAAGATCTAATATAAACACACAAACTGAGAAATGAAAGTATATAAAACTAACTGTGTAAAATCAGTGAAAATATGTTCCCAATCAGAAACTTCAATTCAGCCTGTAACAAAAGTATTTTAATGAACTTAAATTGTTTTACATTGTTCTTTCAAGCGGTTATTTTAAAACAACGTTAAGTAACGTTAAGCTACCCAGTTAGCCAGATAAAATTACTAGATTTCCCGAAATCGAAGTTGTAACTCAAGTTAGTCAAGATTTGTTGAGTATAAAGTAACTGAAGCTATAATTTGTTTTATCTCTAGATTTTATCCACAGAAGTAAAGATGAATGTCTAATACTCATTCTCGTATTCTAAGTCTCTTCAAAAGGTTTTTTCCACCTTTATTTCTCTGAAAAAAGTACCACATAGAAGGAGAGAATCAAAACTCAATTTATCTTATGATTATTAATAAAGAATGTTTAATTAAATGTAATCCATTGCTTTTAATTAGTGGTTTATTTGCAAGTATCTCAGTCACTTACAATCATTCAGCTACAATTTTTCAAGAAAGTTTAAAGTAAAAAGAAAACTATCATTTTTCCTGTATTTGTTTTAAGACGGAGAGGAAAAACTTTGGTGAAATCTAGACGCTGCCTCGTTAGATTAGAATTTAACCAAACGAAGTAATATTCTATTTTATCTCCAAGTCATACTTTATCAATAACTACTTGTCGATTTTCAAGAAAATTTTACCTTTGAAACTCGCCGTTCGTGTAAAATAAATGCACATTCAGATGTCAGAGTTTGTTGAGTTCTTCTAGAATAAATAGTGAGATTTCATGAGATCTGTGTCAAGTTCCTTATCCTGTGTAATACTAATTAAAATGTCCTTCAGATCCTTTTAGACTGCTCAATGCGTTATCTCCCTGTCTGTGTGAATACGAAAAAATCTTGCGAAGGTCTTAAGTAAACTTTTTTTTTTATTTAACTTCAATTTAACAGTACAATAAAACTCTGTCACCTTGTACAGACATTAAGTATTTTGAAGCAGGAGTCATGTAAAATGAGGAATGCCCTAATCCGGACTCGAACTTCGGACCCTCGAATATGCGCCGAATGTGATGACCATTACACAACGAAGGCATGCTAAGAAGACGGGAGAAATACCTTATATACTCCCCTTTTAAAGGTCGACTGGGGATTAGGGAACCCATTCGCCAAATCCTGGTGGTGGAGGATCATCACACACCGTCTTTTTTAGTTCGGGCGCCACTGTAGCGACATTAGGTATTTTGAAGCAGGAGTCGTGAAAAATGAGCAGTGCTTTCACTGAGACTCGAACCTCGGACCTCTCGAATTTGTGCCGAGTGTGCTGACCATTATATCACGAAGGCATGCTAAGAAGGCGAGAGAAAAACCTTATAACCTGCGGATGTTAAACAGAAAATTGAAAATACAATCTAAAATGTATTCATAGCCTAGGACACCCGCATATTTCGGCGTATAACACATATCTATAATTTCAAACTACATTCTTTAATTTTTAGGTATATTCTCAGTATAACGCGGATCCCTTTCTTTATGAAGAAACCTGAGGTATTCATTCTCGTACGATCTTGTTAACTTTTGAACTCTTTCATTCGATGATTTTTCCCTACCTTTCGAAAATGGTTTACTGAATTGACAAGAGGTAAGCGAAACAATATGTGTGTGGGGAAATGCTTGAGGGAGTAAATAATTCTGCACAGAGGATGGGTTGTATTCAATGCAGATGTGCAAACGATGTTTTTCTAGGGTTCAGTGGAAACAGGACATGATTTGGAGTAAGAACGCATTTCCAAACTCAATGAATTCGTGGAATTAGGAATTAAAAGTAAAAGCTTTTTTTCCCAGTTATTTGAAGCCGTGATTTTGAAGTGAATACCTTAGTAAATCGCGTTTGCAATATTTGAAATACAATTGATCTAACGTTCCTTTTAGTAGTAAATATACCTCTTGCCAAGCAAAACAAACACAGTGTTGGTTTCAATTGCAAAATCATTTAGTTTGAGAAAAAAAAATGGAAATCGTGCTGCACCAAGAATGTTTGATGTTGATGAAAGTTCTAGACGTGAGTATATTCAAATTAGTCGATTTATAGCAAGAAATTATTTAGCTCTACGAGAAAAAGCAAAAGTTTTCCAAAGGCTTCCGAATGATTTGGACAATAAATTTTAAATTGCAAGTTTTTAAACATTGTATTATTGATTACAAAGGCAAAAAAATTATTCACTGTCACATATTAGAAGTATGGATGAAACTCCAATAATGTTTGACATGACAGGAAATAAAGTAATTAATGTGAAAGGAACAAAAACGGTTCACATAAAAACAAACAGGTCACGAAAATCTCACCTCAATCTAGTACTTTCTGATTAGCGGACGATACAAAATTAAAACTATGGTTTTTAAAAAAAATCTGATGTATACATCATATGATTTCCTCGTACAGAATATTAAATTATACACATTTTTTGCTGCCTTAAACTTATTTCCTCGAATTCCATTAGAGATATATTTCCCATTCAATTAATTCAGTTCTGATTACGCGACAAGGCAAAAATACATAAAAACTCAAAATATCTATATTAAAAATTGAAAGATATAGAAACATAAAACACCAAATACAGTTAAAACAATTAAAGACATTTTTTTACAATTAAAATTACAGTTTCTACGCAAAAACAAGCAGTTCCGCCTGCGGGCAAGAAAGCAGATTTTTCGGTGCACAGAACTGAAACTACTTTTAGTCTCACTCAGCAAAAGTCATTGAAGACGTAGAAACTGACTTAATTTGTTCTGGACGCTATCTGAGTCAATATATGGAATAATTTAATAACTTAAATGACAATTCCAGAATGGATTAACCTTGATCTAATTCGCAGTAATAAAAGGAGACATTACTTTGTTGTTGCGAAGCTAGATTAGCAACAAATGCATTATTGTCCTAAGTTTCAAATATAAACAAATATGGCTGCTATAGTAAAAAGATTAGGCTTAGCCGCACTTAAACAACTTTTAAATTGTTGATAATTCTACAACTGTAACATGCAGATTAACTAAAGGCATAAAAACCTTCAGCGGAACATACGAAAAACATAATTCAATAATTTTTTTAAAACAAAAAATGCGCAATTTACAAACATATAAGAACAAAGAAACTGAGCTCACTGAATTGAACGGAGTAGCAGAGTGGATATATATGTACATATATTTACATACTTTTGGTGCTGCCGATTGCAAGCAAAATAAAATGTGCACATTTACATGTTACAGCAATCCTATGTACAAAATTTCAACGTTCTGAGACTACTCGTTTTTGAGTTATGTGAGACACATACATACATACATGCGTACTTACGTACGTACAGACACCACTGAAAAATTTCTTCTGAATCCATTTTAAATCAGTTTTATAATTCGTTTGGGAAAAAAGAGTGCTTTATTCTGTCCTTACGTACAGATATCACGCAAAATATAGTTCAATTGCATTCGATAGATGTCAAAATGGATATTTTCGTTGAAATATGATGCCCGAAATTTTTTACGATTACAATACTTCCTTTTCACTTGGTACAGAGAAATAAAAACGCGAAATGTAATTTCGCAAACAGCGTTTTCGTTCACGTTCACGAGAAAGGATGGATAAACGAAAACGGTGTAAAACTGTGAATAAGAAATGTTTTCCAAAATCGTCTTGTTACCTTAGAGAATACAGAAAGCCCTTTAGTTTGGGACATGTTCAGATCCCTTCTAATGCTCTAACGTATAATTCGAAGAAACTGATGAAAGATTATAACATAAACATGGCAGTTATGCCAAACAGATTAAAGCCATTAATAGAATATGTGGATGTTACAAGGTGAAAAAAACATTTACAGAAGGAGCCGAGATGCGTCGTGCCAGTCTAGAATTAGTGTGTGCGCGGATAATAAAAGTATGGAATGAAATTAAACCCAACATATACCAAAACTCAAAACGTAAAAAAAAAGTAAAAAAAATGTAATATGTCTAACAATTTACATGGAAAGAAAGATGACAGTTTATTTATGGATCAAAGTAGTGATGAAGAAGTTGAAACAAAATTGGATGATGTGCCTGAACATATAACGGAAGACGAATAAGACAAGCTTTTCATGTTATCTGATAATGATTAGTTTTAAGTTCATAAGGCATGTCATTTCTTTTAAATAAATAGTATTTTTATATATAGGAATCTAATTTTTTTATGCTAATCTTTTCTTTATTTTTAAATCTATCATTTTTATATCCGGCATATAAAGATTACCCGTAAATTTCGATTTTATTTTTTGTGTTAAAAGTATGCTTTATACTCCGGGATGTATTTTTTTAACTATGTTTTGTTCAGAAACTAAGAATGGTGAGATTTAACGTCGGCTAGCAGAATGGCTAATGCCGCAATAGTGAGGGCTGACGAGAAGGAAAAATAGTAAATATCCAAATCATACAAATGGGCGAATTAACATAAAATACTTCATAGCGTATTATGTGAAAGGTATTGAAAGGGTTTTTACTTAATTCAGTAACTTAAAAATATCGCAAACAAAATTAATAATTTTCAGCTTGCCAGATGTCATAATGAAGTACGATTTCGGTGCAAGAACATATGGTGTTATGCTTGTAATTGCTTATATGATTCTGTATCTGATATGCTCGAGATTATCACTCATTTAACAGTAAGTCTCTTCTTAAAAAAAATAAGAAATCTTATGCAATAACCCCAGGGCTTCTTGCTGGGCAGAATTCAATTTCTGACAATCTGACCGTCCTAATAGAAATCGACAATTGAATTCGTTTTGCATATGATTAGAAAAGTGGCGCTGTGCTCCATCTTGTTGAAAAATGACTGGCAATAGAACAGGTTCAATTTATATTTGCTCGATTTGAGGGAATAAAAATCTGTAGCATGCTCAATTGCACAATAAAGTTGATAGTAATTTTATAAACAAAAATGGTGGAAATTTATTACTTATTAGGAAACGTCAGACCTTAACATAATCATAAATGTGTATATGTGCCGCACAAGCAATTTCAGATTTCTAGATTTTTGAACTATGGTTCGTAAACATTATCTTTCTGAATGAGTGAAATAAATAAAAGTATTTTCAGTCTAGTATATCACATATTTCATATTTTCGCATTTTATTTCTTTTTCTGATGGCTTATGTATTTAGGTTACTGTAATCGATGATTAAGAAGTGCTCCCGTTTGACCATAACTAATAAATCCTGATGGCCTTGTTTTACCAATGTAAAATGTGTTCTACTTTACCAGCTTGAAGGAAATGATTTGTATTTATTATTGCAAATACCGCAGAATTTCGTGAATGCAGAGAAGTTATGAAGTGATTTGTAGGACTCTTTAACAATGAATTTTTCTATAACTTTTTATTCTCACAGGTATTCAATTTTTAGACCTCCACATTCTGAATTATGAAAAGCAACAGGTAAATTATCAAGTTAAGATTGAGTAATGGAAATGGTTCACTTCTTGTGGTTAGGTTCTATTTTCAATTCATGTCCCACCGTTAACCATGTGGTTAAGACCGATGAATACTGATGGCTGACTAGGTAAAGACCTGAGGAATTTGGACCCATGAAAAAGTTCCAGTAATGGGCTGACTGCATGGTTTTATTTACATGAAATTTTCCAATTCCCTTCAGAAATACTCTCTTCGAATGTACTTCTTTCTTAAAAAAGTAATCATCATGCCATTTGTCTTAATCAATTAATTAACTAACATATTAGTAAATTAAAATGTAACTTGTTTAACAGATAAAACATTAATACCACTAACCGCCTGCCTTTTATATCCCGTAAAAATAAAAAACAAAATAAAAAAGAAGAAGAATTAACCTATTAACTAGCAGATTTTTTAAATCAAATTGGGAAACATGCAGTTACGGACTGTTTGGTACGCCATTTACAAAGTATCCTATACAGAGTACAACATTTCATTTACCGTATTCATTCCTAAGGTTTGTTTTGTATTTTTTTTTCCCAAGTGGCAAGTAAATGAAGTTTCAGTGAAAAAAGTGATCAACAGGGCCTTGACTCAATACCTCTGTCGGAAAGGCTCACTGTAATATAAATTCATAAGGAGGTACTACAGTCGTTGAGAAAGGAAACTTCAACATTTGCAGCTGTTACACGAATGGTCGCCGATTTTAAATATGGACTCAACAACATTTTAGATGAATCACGAGAAGAATGTCTAGTGATGGAAACAACATTGCTCAACGAAGGAAAGCACCAATATGATCACAGACGTTTGTGAATTGACTGTGATAACAGTATCTGAACGTTTGACGATATCGACCAAACGAATGCGATGCAACATCTATCAAGAGAACTGTCCATGGACGAAATGCCGGTTCAAATAATCCCTAGAAACTTTATTACGAGATCTCAAAACGAAGAAAATTTTGAAAACGAAAGGGGAAGGATACATTTTGAATGACTTTGGGAATAAAGGGTTCACTTTTAATGGGGAATACCATGCTAATCTACTACACAACCTGAGAAATGTAGAAAGGAGGAGAGGCCAGAAAAAAATTTGAGAAATGAGGCATCTTACGTACCGACAATGTAGATTTCACCTTGCGGCATTTGCACAAGTTGATTGAGTCGACTGTGGCTTCATCCCTCTTTCCCATCCGTCTTATCCCCCCCCCGATCTGGCCCTGTCGGATTTTCATTTATCGCTGCCATAAAGAATTCACTCTGATCACATCACTTTAGCATGGACGACGATGTTATTGAGACAGTTGTTTATTGTGCCAGACTCAGGATAAATCTTTGTCTAAGATGATTGTAAGCGAATTGCAGCACAGACTGCATAATTCCATTGACTTAGAGGATGAAATTATTGAGAAATCATAATAGGAACATCTAATTCTCTTGAGGCACAATACAGAAAAGTTTCCAACGCATTCGGTATCCCAAATTTTCTTCTTCTGCGATACCGCATTAAAGAGACGAATAATTTTATATCTCGTAAATTGGTGCTCATATTGTTATTCGCCGAAGGCACATTCCTCACTCGCCTCTAGCTTGTACCAGCCCTGCTAATAGTCTGCAATCAAGGCATTTTGAAGCAAGTAATAAAGAAAAAAAAAATTGTCGCCTGTGGTTTACACTAGCAGTTTCGCGGTTGATGTTTTATATTAGAATTATTTCAAGGGAGAGGGAGGCGAATGCATTTTAAAAAGAAGCAAACACATGCAACTAAATAAAAGTTATATAATACATTTTTTAATTTAAATTTCCATATATAAACCAATTAAATTCTGAAAATGTATTCAACACTGTTATTATAGATCATTATTATCATTTAACTCATAAGGTATTTTCTCCCTCCTTCCAGCATGCCTTCGTGGTGTAATGATAGCACACTCGGCGAGTATTCGAGAGGTCTAGGGTTCGAGTCCTGAGGAAGACAGGAGGACATTGCATATTTTTCAATTCTTCAGCTTTAAAAAGACCTAATGAATCCAATGACAAACTGAACTATCCTCCCTCCGTTTCTCTCTCTCTATATATATATAGGCGTATTGTACCCCGATTACGTGAAGACTTTTATCTTTTATAGCCTGTATTTTTCCTTTTTCCTCAACTTTAAGCCAGTTTTGTTTTCTCGTTTTAAGATTTTACAGAGGACAGCATCTTTTAGAAAGTTTCTACCGCCTTCATGTTGAAGTTGACAATCACCCTTCTCGTGAGTAATAAATTTTACAGACCGCACCCAAAGTTTTGCACCCCCATACAAGAAGTTTAGCAGGATAGGACATGTTGAACACGTGTTAAAATACTTTGTTCTCTATAGGACACTTTGAACCTTATTGCAAATTTTTTCCAAGACGTGCAAAATTTTTGCTTATTCTGAGTAGCCTTGTATTCAAATTTCTTTTGCAAGGAACGCAGTTCGGGAAAAGAAGGTTGCCTTTAGAATTCAGTAAGTTTACGTTTCGTTCAATTTTTATTTCAAATAGGTTTTCAGATTAGATTTTACATTATTTATAGAAATCTCTTCTGAAAAGTTTTCGTTTTCTTGGTATTAAAAGTTTAGGATTGCATAATCGGGGACCACACAGTTTTTGAGTGTTGCTTAAATTACAATTTGATTTAAGGTATATTTGTTTTGCTCTTTAATTTGCATCTGCTTTTGAATGTCGGATTTACATATAATGTATTTGACCAATCTGTTTTTTTGAATGGTCAATTTGCATAATGTAAAGTTTTCTTTCTTTTTTTTTTTTTTTCTTTT
>KK121083.1:78344-104189 GCA_000611955.2 Stegodyphus mimosarum
TCTGGATACATTTGAGATTCGATTTTTCGGTTTTAAATGAGTTTTAATGTCTTTAATGAAAATTTAATTGAATCTTTTTTCAGTTATTAATCTCAAATGTACCAGAAGAACAAAACATGTATTCAAAACTCATTAATCGACTTTTATGAAACTTTAATTCATTTTCCCCCTATGAGTTCTGAATTAGAGTTTCAATAAAAGGGGATTAATTTTTATATTTTTATAATTTTGTATATTTTTTTCCTTTTCTCATTTTCATTTTTTAAGTTTGTTCTACTGATGAATTCTTATTTTAATTTTGATATGCTTAGATACAGTGTTAAACCTCTTATCTACGGTTGCAATTATTAGTATTGTTGAGGATTTACCTTGCTTCGATTCCAGTTTAATTTTAACTTTAGATGCTTTAAGTTTACTTTATATGTATGTATATTATATGTATGTATATATGTTTACTTTATATGTATGTACAAATATGAGTATTTTCGTCATTAAATAACCCATTTTAAAAAAAGAACTGTTCAGCATCGAAATAATTTGTCGGAAATGACTAGCAAAGAAGGGCGACACTGTGTAACTTCGAAAAATGACATTGTCTTGTATTTTATATGTCCATCAAAAGCATTCTAAAAAAGGTCACTTCACTTTGAATTTTTATAGGAATGCAAATGAAAGTAGCATAAAAACTATTTAAATACAAAACGATTTAATAGTTATAATGTAAATTAAAAAATAATTGGGAAACAATTCTTTTTTTTCTTTTTCTTTTGTATTAAAAAAAAAATTATGTTCGTGAAATCTTACAAAAATCCCTTAAAATTCACGAAAACATATCTGGAAAATTGCACCTCAATGAAGTTATTGACCTATCTACGTGTATATTATATATAGTACCAAATGCAAAATTTCTAAACCTTATTATTTTCCGCTATCCAAAATGGTTGTGGTTTCATTTTATACGAACTAGCATCGGTTTAAATTATCTTGTACAATTAATATCAACAGACATTATTTCTAGCAGGTCACTGTTTTATAATTTTCCCACCCTACTTCTAATTTTGTAGCCGTTGAAATGTTTGATCTCTGTAAATACAGACTGTTTGATGTTCAATAAATTCTTGCTTTTATTAGACAGACAGACGCTCGCAATGTGAGAGAGAAATGACCGAACCGAGAACAACAAATCTTATTACAAAAACACGAGCCAAATAAATAGTCATCCCCTCATTATTATTCCCACCACGAATACGACGCAAACAGCTCACACAGGCTCGGAACAGCGTGGTCACTTCAAACTTTCCGAAAGGGGCTGCAGACGATAAACCCGTTCGGTTGCGGACTGCCCTCGGGGTGCTGCTGCCTGTCGGTCTGTATGAATGAGAGAACCTCTTTCGGCGGGAGAGCGGTGCGAAGTGTCGACGGAAGAGTGGGGAGAGGGAGGTTGACAGCAAGCGATCGCCATCTCTTCCGCTCTGTGTTGCGTGAGGAACAGGTGTCAGCCGCCGGCGATGGAAGCTTCTGGGACCACCCCTCCCTACCTGCATTCCCCGGGCACTGCAACCTGTTTTGTTCTCTGAATACCAAGTGTTGGGTTATTATCACAGTGGGTTTTCTTTTGATGAGGATTAGAGTTTAAAGAAGCCGTTGGGATGAAATCAATAAGTGCTAATTTTTTTCTTAATTATCGGTTAATACTGCGCTTGAGTCTGAAATTACTCTACAAATATTTTTATATGAATCTGGAGTGTAAGAGCATCAGTAACCGGACCACAATTATTATCCAGAACTCGATTTATCCGAATTAGTTGATGCTTTTCAAGGCCATGTAAATTTAAGCTTTGTAGACGGAGCTATTAAACTTGATATTTGATTTGTTTTCGTATTAAACGAAAACAAATCAAACTTACAATTCTTTATACACCTTATATTTTAAAAGAAAATCTTTATTTTCTTAAAAGAGTTGAACGCTGGTTTTATAAGTCGAGTTACTAAGTTATCCATCAGTATTGCTAGTTGAGCTATGCTTGCATTTTACTTTTAACGCAAAATAACAAAATCCGGCTCTATAGGCATTATTTGTTGTTTATACTTTTATTTCCGTTACTATATAAGTTGAAACTATTTATTTAACTATATATCATACGCTTTTGTAGCAAGATATTTTTACTTTAGTTCGGTAACCTAGCTAGGCAATCGAAATTTCAGGAAACTTAAGTTCCAGGAATTTTTTCTGAGCTGTCATTGCAATTTCTGAGGTGTCATAACCCAGAGATGTATTTGAAAAAAAAAAAAAAAAAAAAAAAAAGGAAAAAGGAAAAAATGTGTCAATCGGCTTCAGAATTAACCTGTTTATAATTAATGGACAGAAATGCGTGGACGAGTAGAAAGAGATATCCTACCCCGAAAATATCTCCATGAAAATATCGCTCACGAAAACTTCGTGGAAAAAAATAAAGTAAGAAGAAAACATACAAAATATCATGCTTCGTGGGCAAAAAGAAAGCAAGGACAAAATATCAGGGTTCGAAAACATCGTGGTAGAAAATACGATGCAGAAGTTTTGCAATTTTAAAACATCTTCGCATAAAATATCGTGGCAAAAAATAAAGCAACTACAAATCATCACATGAGGATAATATCTCAGACATATGTGCATTTAGACTTATATATGATTATATAAATATATGAGTCTTAAATGCATATTTGCATAATGATTTGTGAGCTCAAGAAGAAATGAGGTATAATTTTACCACTATTCTTCACCTTTACGAATAAACTGATAAATTTTTAATGAAAACAGCAAGAAGGAAACTTAAGGATTCAAAATCTAAAAATGCGTAGAAATTAAAGCTACGTATAATATTTAACAGAAATTTTAACTTAGGCAGATACTATTAAAAGTCCCTATTTAATAAATCTTTGTTATTAAGTTGCATTAACAGCTATTCATGAAAGATATACTATATGCTGCATAAAATATGGTTATCCCATTTCAGATATCTTTTTTAAAAATCATACTATTTCAGCCCCTTTTGATGGGGTGGCTCAAAACGCTTTTCATTCAGGGTCGACGCAAAATCCGAAAACGCGATAGGAGGTTACATGACTTTGATATACGTATATAGTGATGTCACAATGACTCTTCGTGCTTTAAACTTTATATACTGCTTAAATAAAACATTAATGACATTGTCAATTATACATAATACGATATATGTAGTATGACTATTTATGACATTGTCAATTATACATATTACGATATACGTAGTAGGACTATTTTCTTGAAACAGAATTCTAAATCTTGAAAATTGAGATATATCAAAAGTAAAAAAAAAAATCGAGAGGAAAATGAAAACTTTAAAGATCCGGTTAGCATTAAATCTGTGTTTAAAATATAATTTTCTATAGAATCGTGAAAGTTGTGGTATTACTGTCGTCGTTCTTCATAAAATAGATTTATTATTTTATAGACTTTTAAACGCATGACTTTCATTGTAGAAAAGAATGTTAAACCATGGACAAAGGGATTTTTTAGACTATCTGCCTAAAAGCGTTAAAGAGTTATTGTATGGTATTCAAACAAAGAATATACCCTCTTTTGCAGCTGAAATAAGCGTTCTTTATACACCTTAATTTCCTTTTTAAATAAATGAATGATTAAGAAGTAGAATGATTAATAGAAAGGGTGAAATCGAAGAATTTTTTGATGTCCTCATCCCGGAAATGTTCTGAAGAGGGAAAAAAAGCCTGCAAGACTAAGATGGCCTGAATCGAGAAAGCCCGAAATGGGATATCACGATAAAACATAGTATAACAATGTCTGCGATGTTATCATCATTCAGTCATTTGCAGATGCTTTATTTTTTAAAACGAAATTTTGTAAGACGGGGATTTAGAAAATTGCGAAATTGAGGATTGCAAAATTTCGTAATCGCTTTATGTTTTACAACGTTTTTTAACACCCCGATGTTTTATAACTGCGATTTTTCTCCTTGTTTTCTTTTTTCAGGTGACGCTTTGTAGGACAATGTTCTATTTTTGCTTTGTTTTCTCAGCAACATTTTCGTCCGCGACGTTTTCTTATGCCTTCCTCCGAAAAAACACTCTAAGAAATATTTTTCCTTTTTGTTGTTGTTCCTTTGAGTTGCTTTACTTACCTCTCGCTGAGAAATTACTTTTCATGGAAATAGATCTACCTCATAAAATTTTAAATAATAAAATTAAAGAAATATTATTTAATTAATTATTTTAGATGTTTGGCTTTGTGATCCACATAATCGGAATACTAGAAAACGCCGGAATACTGAGAAACACAGTCTGAAGACCACTAGTCTGTATCGAAACTGAAATTTTGTGTGTGTAATATCATAAACATTGTAACATTGACGAAATGTGATAATATAATTTGAAAATGGCAGATATGTGACACTTCATTTCTCTATTAAATAGTATCACATAGCACCTTCATAGTTTGTCTGACAGAAAAGTGATCACATCGTATTTGATTACAATCTCGTTAATCACCTTAAAATACTCACTTGTTAAAGCGTTACGGGTCGTGGTTGAGTTACTTCTTTTCGTGAGCCTCGTTAAAAATTCTTCGCTTCAGGAACCTTGAGCATAAACGTTGTAATCTGAGATTTCATTTTGAAATCGTTTCAGTATTTTCCTGATAATTCATTTTAAGCAATCATAGCAATCCTAAACCAAGAAAACTGGAGTTCACTTGCAAATTTGGGGGAGGAAAGGAAATTTTGATTTAAAAAATCCCAGTTTTTCAGAGAACTAGAAATAACTTCTTTTATTCCAAGTCTCTTGGGATTTCTCTTAATCAGGAAACTCTAGAAATAGACAGGATAATTCTCAAGGCACAGAACTCGAGATTTTTCTTGCAAATCTTCGGATTCCTCCCAACGGGATCCTTGAGCATAGGCTTAATTCGTCTACGTTCCTCTATTAAGCACTCTGCCACTTTGTTTAAATTTAAATAAATGCCTTTTGTTTAAATTTGTTAAATTAATACTGTATGGGAAACATTGTTAGCTGAAATACTGACTGTAATTAAAAAATTTACGAATTACATATTAATTCATAGAGCACATACATGCACACATGCTGTGAGTAAGTATTAATTAGGGA
The DNA here is from genome assembly GCA_000611955.2 of Stegodyphus mimosarum. NCBI lineage: Eukaryota > Metazoa > Arthropoda > Arachnida > Araneae > Eresidae > Stegodyphus > Stegodyphus mimosarum. The sequence continues at coordinate 83,484 of KK121083.1, forward strand.
ACTAAAATATGCTTGTAATGTGTAAATACCTATGTATTGCAATAATCAAATTTTCAGTAGGAGTTAGCGTGGGATTAAAAATTTGACATTTTTAACACGCCCTACTTCTTGGTGCTAAGCTCGTCACTAATAGATTGTAGATAGCAAACCATTAGTGAAGATAGTTTTGATTACGAATGGAGGTTTCTAAACTTAGTTCTAAAAACTGTAAATGGAACAGTACTACGAAAGCATCGAAAATAGAACATCTCTACTTCATTGTTATTTGTTTACTTATTTTCCTTCCTGTCAAGCAAAGATTTTGGAAGATGAAATCAACTGACAAGAAAAAAACAAAAGAAAGAAACTTTCCGCCTTACAGCGTGAAATTCATTGAAGAGAGTCTAACCACGTTTGGTTTCCATCAGATAACAAAATTAACAACATCAAAATATGAAAGCAATTTAGAGATTTCACACCGTTGCAGCTAAGCGTACAGAAGGAATAAAAATGTAACAAAAAATAATAATAATAATAAAAAGCAAAAGGTTGTATCTCAATCTATTCATTTCCAGCTTCAGCATAATCCATCAATTTGTTTATTACCCATAGTTCAATTTCTTTTTTTGCTTCTTCTTTACACGGCGTCGCCACATCCGTTGCCATCGGCAATCTAGAAACTAAAGAGTTAAAAAAAATATATGATTCATTCTCTTCCTTTGGCAGGCTGGAGCGTGACTAGGTTTATCAATAAAAGAGGTGTAAAAGCTGCCAGGTAAAATAGAAAATATAAACAACTGCGATTGGGTTCAGCGGAAGTCTAGAAGTACCAGTCGAAGTATTTTTTTGGTAAAAATAAGAATAATTTCCAGTCCGTAAAGGGAAACTCCTCGTGGTACATAGCATTAGTGATGTATCTGTCTCAGATAATGAGATTAGTGATTGAGATTAAAGGTTTTAGATGCTTAACTGATAAAAGTTCCATTCGTATTCGAGGTTTGTACTAAGGGCCGGAAGCATTAATTGTATCGGTGTTAATCATGAGTTTTCGTTGCTCATATCTACTCGTAAATTACATTTTTGGTCATAAGACAAACAGGAAACCTTACATGCTCTATTTGTTTTATGATGTACATATGAGTTGTCAACACTACAGAGTATAAGACTTACTCATTCTGATTATACTCTAAGTTTTGAACTAAGGCGGCAAAATAGTATTTAATGGTTTAACCTGAAATATATACTATAAGGATGCTAAAAAATACTTGATTCGTGTACGATGAATAACATTCTTGGTAAACATACATTTATTCATACGAAAAGCATAACCATTACACTGCATCAAAAAGATCCATGATTTAATATATGCATATTTTGTTTATTAAGCATTCTTATTTGCAAAACCCGAGTTAGATACTTTTTCAAACCTTCTATTTTTAACGAAAGAAAAGTGCATTTAAAAGCTTTAATGCGTTTCAAGATAACACATTCAAAAATAACACTTTGTTTCATTTAAAGATAACTAAGTATCCGACTTATATCAAGTAAGAGATGTGTAACGTATGTTATGTTAATTAACCATTGATTATGATTTTGATCTGTGTTATAATATGTTCCTTTCGCATCCCTCACCAGAATGCAAATTAGGTTTTAAGCTGAGGTTGTTGTATCTTAGGGAGAGAGAGGTCCTGGCACTTCTATTACGTTGCTAAAATTCATTTCCAGCTTTACCTAAAAGGGATTCTTTCAGACCTTAGCATTTTCTCGCTAGCCGATGTTTCAGACTTACGAGGCAGAAAATTGTTGAGCCAGTGTTTTACCCTTTATTATTATTATTATTATTATTATTATTGAATGTGTAGTTTTAAACAGCGTTACTCGCGTTTGAATACAACTGTCCATTACACAACTACAAGTGGGTAAGTATTACTTAGGACTTGTCTGTAACAAAAGAGACTTATCTGTAACACAAGTCGTGCCTTAAAGCTCAGACTAAATAAAAAGGTTATTTCGACACCTTCCTTAATACAGTATAGATTGTAAGACGTAGCAATAATTTCGCTGTCTTATTTAGTAGGATCTGCAAAACTTGACTAGTTTCCAAATCAATATCAACCCTACAGATGTTAAGACGAGAAATACATAAAAATTTCTAATGTGAAAATTTTAGATCAGAACATAACAATTTAAAGAAGAATTTATCATTAAAAATTTAAGGAAGTTAAAGTAGACGAAATAATCTGATAACATAAGAAGTGGTGAAAATAACTCATTTTTCTTTTTCTTTTAAATGAAAGTATGTTATTATATATCTATTACTGACAGCAAACCCTGAAAAATTAAGCCATCATTGTAAATAATAAATCAGTTTGAAAAGAGTTTCAATTTTTAAAGCTACGGTACTTCATTCTGCATCTCTTATTGAAGTATATACGAGTAGAAACAGGAAACTATCAAAATATTAAAAATATATTACCATTTTAAAGACAACAAAAAATTATGTACGAGGTAAAGATTACATCACACCAACATTGCATTTTATCATCACGATTCGGTTTATTTTGCATGCAGACAATAATAGATTTAGAAACATTGTTATAATTATATTATAGGGAAACTAGTATATATAAATGTACAATCATGTGTAAGGTATTTTCTCCCTAGTTTCCGCATGCCTTTGTGATGTAACTGGAAACACGTCCGACATGTATTCGGGAGTTCCGGATTTCCAATACCGGCGATATCATTGCAGGTTTCTTCAGCTTCCTGACATCGAAAGAATTCTAAATTACTCTACACCAGTTTATGAAGATTGCAGAACCATGAAAGAATCATCAAACTGTAATCAAATTCGCGGAATTTGTTTACAAATATAATTAAAATTTAAAGGAATTTAAAGCAGAGTCTGGCATGCAGATGCTTAAGAAATGCTAAGTGAATGCACTTGCTTCGGCTCAGCAGCAGCCTCAGAGCGATTTTTTAAAAAACAAAAACTATTGCGAGCCTAAAACTATTCTATAGGAGTCACAATACTCTGTTGACGTCAAAGGGCGCCATACGAATAAACTGCTTGTTTACAACGGGGGTGAATTATCGAATCTCATGAAGGAAGAATTTAGTGACATTGTAGCCTCGAACAGAACATAATACTATCCACAGATACGAATGTAAAATCAGTGAACTGAACAGCATTGGATAAGTCCAGAATTCAGAAACGGACTATTAAATATGACGTTATCAAGGAATAATAGATATTTAATCAACGTGGCAGTAGCAAACCACACAGCTTTTTCTCGAATGTTAACAAGGGATTGGAGCTTTGTTGCAGGTATAGCGTTGTCTGCTTTAACATTTTTGGGGAGACAATGTTGCAGAATGTGCTATGAGACGTAGTGATGGCGAGTAGATTGGACAGAGATCTAGTTTTCTGACGATTGGTCAGTTCAGACTTGGAGTACCTTGATGACCACAAGTGAACTAAATTATTATGAATTACAGCTATTTTCAAGAGTAGTTGCTATGCATAGGAAACTGTAGAGCAGTCGCTATGCATAGGCCATTCTCTTCACTCAGCACACTCTTGGGGCTATATTTCAGCCAAAAAATATAAAAAAAAAGGCTCGATCACATATTATCTGGAATGTGTAACACTTCTTCGTAGAAAAGTAGATTCCATTTTTACCCTGGCTTACCAATCGGCTGACATATCACTAACTGAATATGTATAGAAATGCTCATTCGATGATAGGCCAATACCTCTCCTCGAGCAGTCAGTACCAACGAATTGTGAGCTTCGATTGAAGCAACCTGGTAGGCCGTACACAGAGAATATATCCAAAGCCTCTTTGATTCAGTACCATGATAAACAAAAGCTGTTATTCCCGCTTCTGGGGGCTTCATGAAACAAGGATTTTCTTTTTTTTTTTTTTTTTTTTTTTTTTTTTTTAGATTGTAAGTGCTGATGGAAGGGGTTTGAAATTTTGTCAGGACTGAGTGTTCGGTGCATATTCTTGGCGAACATATTCGTGAAGTAAACTTAAGTCCTGATCTTGAACAGGGAGCTGAATGCAGCTACGTTCTGTGGTAGAAAACTGTGGTTAAGTGGTAGAAGAACTGCACTTTAGAGGTATTTAAAATCCCCTTTTATGAAACCACAATTATATACAGCCACTTACGAACTCGGAAGAGATACAGAAAATAATGACCGCAATTGGGTCTAAACTGAACAATCAAATAAGTTAAACTAAAGCTAATTAGAAATTAAATAATTGTTGCTCACAGAGCTATAAACGCGAGGTTGGCCTCTATGCTAAAGGGTGCGTAGCAAGATTTAACTAATACTAACGCACTTAGAATTATTTCAATAAGTTATAGCGTAACAGCACTACGGCTTAGGATTTTAGCTGCTAGCTGGTCAGGCGAACGTTGAACAGAGTAGCGGTGGTCTGAGACTAATAGCTCTCTCACACTGAGAGGTTTCTACCTCTCGCATAAATAGCAACTTGGCTCCACTGCAAATTAGCATAAAGCTGAAACGCGCGCTTATTCTAACGGGACGTTGAAATGAGAACAGATAGAAAAAGGCAAATTAAAATAAAACTTTGTTAGTTTAAACCAAAACCTTACAATTTTAACTGTTTATTTGTATTACCGTTAGTTATGCAGATCTCTAAATTTCCTTCTGCTCTGATGATGTCTTCTTAGTATTGAAATTTTCACAATATAACTGTATTTTATTTGAATCTGTATAGCTTTAAAAAGAGAACGGAACTGACATCATTCTTTGAGTCGGGATCAAAAAGTAACTGGAAGGGATCGGATATCTTTCTCTGAGTTCTTTTTCTTTTAGCGGTTTAACTCGTTACAGTAGATGATACAGGTATCAATATTGCACAATGAAATTTAGAATATTTAATTTAAACTTGTTTTTACTGATAATAATCAGATATTCAGCGAAAACTAAAGCTTTAGAAATACCTATTTAAGCTTCTGTAAGAATATCGGATTTTATTTGTAAAGTGTATTTATATTTTTCTACAAATTCGCATTACTTCTATTTCCTTTTGTGTTAGAGCTTCTAAGGTTTCTTCGTTTTCATAATGAAAATACATGACTATAGTTTATTAAGTTGACTATAGTTTATTAGTATAATACTGGATATAAAACGCAGAGATTATTTAAATGGAAAAAATAAATTTTTGAATTTTTGAAATTCTAATTATTATACATAAAATAGTATCGTATTACATTTCATTTGAGTTCAACTCAACAGTTAAAGGTTTAATTTTGTTTTTTTCCTTATGCTTCATTTCGTCCTATACTCTCTCAATCCAGAGTTTATGCACATTTTTTTGGCAAGTAGCAGCATAATATTGTAAGGTTTTAGTTAAACTAACAAAGTTTTATTTTAATTTTACTTTTTCTATCTTTTCTCATTTTCAACTTCCCGTTAGAATAAACGCGCGTTTCAGCTTTATGCTAATTTAAAGTGGAGCCAAGTACTATTTGACGAAAGGTAGAAACCTTTCAGTGTGAGAGAGCTTTCAGTCTCAGACCACGATTACTCTATTCGACATTCGCCTGACTAGCTAGCACTTAAATTCTCGCTTTTACGTGATTACTTATTGAAGTAATTCCAAGTGCATCAGTATTAGTTAAATCTTGCTACGCACCATTTAGTTTAGAGGCCAACCTCGCGTTATAGCTCTGTGAGCAACGACTATTTAATTTCTATTTAGTTTTAGCTTAAATTAGTTTAATTGTTCATTTTAGACTCAAGTGCGGTCTCTACTTTCTGTAGCCCTCTCGAGTTGGGAAGTGGTTGTAAATAATTGTGATTTAATAAAAGATGATTTTAAATCCCTTTAAAGTAATGCAGTTATTATACAACTGAAGAACAGTATCTACAACCAGAACATAGCTATATTCAGCTCCCTGTTCCAGATCAGGACTTAGAGACTTCACGAAGATGTTTGACAAGAATATGCACCGAACACTCAGTCCTGACAATATAAGCTTAGAGAAAGAATCGTAATTGCGAAACTGTAGATAGATGTTTCGACTTGCTTCGCATCCAGAAAGTCACTGCTCGATTGAGAGAGTTTATTGAATATTGGTAAGTTCATCTGTTGAATATCGGTCCGTTTATCAGGCATTGGTCGAAGTTGGTAAGTTCGTTTTAGTTCATATTTGTACCCTAGTTTGACCTAAAGGTATTGTAGCCTTGAGTTAAGATTTACATAACCAAATAATGGCTACTCAGTAAGGAGACTTTAACATTTTAATTTAGCACGCAAAGTTCGTGTGTTTGTGTTTCCACAGTTAGTTTAAGCTACGGGCGACAACTCGCATCATAGCTTTCAGGTAACTTTCAAAGGTGAAAATTTGATTTGGGTTGTTAAACAGATAAGTCCCGGAGGTGTTATAATCCAATAAAATGGTTATTGCAAGAAATGAAATGAAATGAATAAGAAAATGGATTGATGAATATGAAAATTTGAAGAGTCATTAGGTTTTTTTGAAACAGAAGCCGTGAAAAATGTGCATTGTTCTCACCAGGACTCTCATCGGAACCATAGACCTCTCGAATACGCGTCGAGTATCCTTCTTATGACACCACGAAGACATGTTGAAAGGAAGAAGAAAATACCTCCAAAGTAAGCGTTAATCAGTTATAAACTTCCGGATGCAAAAATCTACTTGTGAATTTAATTATACTGTGCGAACGGGTATTGGTCTGGTATCAACATTTGCTGACCATGATGTTCATTTATTTCTCAAAATATTGCCCATCGTCTTTGTATACTTATTTGTGATATACACAGATCACAGTTAGCTGTTACTTTAATCAGCACTGTGGCTTGCTTTAATAAACTCCTTGATGAAGTTCCTTTATGTAATTTCAACACCAGAAAAAACTGTATAATTAAAGGGTTATTTTCTGGAGATATGACCTCCTTTCATAGACATTTTTTAAACTCACCCAATAGGCGTTTTTTCCCCTTCTGTATCATTTTTATAAGCGTTGAACAGATTAAAATAAACCAAATAATTGTTTCTAAATATTTAAAGTCTTCATAAAATGATTCGCATTTAAGCATGATACTGGATTCTAACAAAATAGGTGGAAGAATTAGATTGCAAAACTCAAAACAATTTGAGATATAAAGAAGATGTAAATTAAAGTTAAACAGAGTGTTAAGAAACAAGGAATGTCTTTTCTTGAATACTCTTTCACCTTGTCCTTGATTAGCTCTGCAGTTGAGAGAAAGAAGCAGAATTATAATTAAGATTTTAAAACAAAATAAATAACTATGAAAAAGAATTCATCCAGAAGTAGCTGTCAAACATTTTACCCCAAATGCTTGCCCAAGTCTGCTCTTGCGCAAAACCGGATGGAGAAACATCTTACAGGACAATTGCTTCCTTAGACTTGAAATTAAGTATCTCAGATATGAATCTCTATCGATCGCCCGAAGGGAAACTATGACAGCATTGGACAGTTGATTCTTCTAGAGAAATGTAGGGTGTGTCACAGGAATCTGATGATTTCGAAATCGAAATGAGCACTAAAAATGTTACTGAAACATTGTTTATTTTGTGAAACAATAGGATATGCAATGTCATGTAGCTTAGCAGCGTGGTATCTTTGCAAAATTCTTATTTTTTAAGCAACATATTTCTCAAATCTCCTTCATTCGTATAACATTCTTCTGAGTGTCACGGAGCTTTTGCGTCACATTTTGGACCCTGTAGCTTCTTGTAGTTGTAACTGTTTCCTTTGGTGTTTGTTACCTTGAGTTCACCAATGTTCATAGGTTTATACGCAGTACTGTTAACCTGTACTGATAAATAATCCTCATACTCCAAACAGATTATTCGAAAAATTTGTTATTCAAAAGATAAGAGATTTAAGAAGGGTATGGCATTGCTATAATAAATAACGTTGTATATACTAGATAGTCTTGTAACTTGTTAAGTTATATTTCTTTGGCGTTAGTTCAATCCAAAAATAGTCAAATTTTCGTGATCGCAAGTGGCTTGGATCTTTTTATCAGTTGAGTGCAAATCTTTTTTATGTTACCAGTAGGATACAATAACAGTGTTTAAATATTTAATAGAAGACTACGTGAAATTGTTACCTAATTATTTTTGCTTTTGTGTGCTTAGTTATTCAGTTGCTTTAAATATACTCGTGTGCAAAATTAAAAGAATTTGGAAATTACTTCTATTTTTACGAAAAGTATTGAAACAAAGGGTACTAGTTATGCCGCCGAAGAATTATGCAAGTATTCCAATTCGAATACGTAAGCCTACATATGCATGTCTGCAGAGCTGGGATTATCGATTGGATATAAACGCACTAGAGTTTTCTACAATTTGCGTGCTCGTACTCTATCATGACATTCGCTGTGTTTCTCGCAAGCGTTGGCTAAATTTGTCAAGTAAAATGAGTGGCCACGAACGTATGGATGACTGAATGAAATAGAGAATTGTCGGTCGATTGGAGGCAGGCCAAACACAAAAGGAAGTGGCTCCAAAGCTCAGTGTAATACCTATTGCCGCATACAATTTTCATGAACTGTGCCAGGGCGCTGGATCTATATCAAGAAGACCTAGACAAGGTCGATCAAGATCCTTGATGACGAATGAGGATCGTTATTTGGCAGTATCACAATACCGTTACAGCTTCAAAGCTCTCACGTGAGCTGTATGCCGCCACTGAATTTCACGCTCTTCTATTTGCCCGAAGGATTCTTGAGATAGGGCTATATACCCAGAAGACCCTCTTTTTGCGTCGCGTTCACTGCAGCACACAAAAGAGCGAGTTTAGTAAGGCGCACACAACATGTGCCTCCAGAAACACCGTGCGTTTTACATATGAGTCGAGATTCAGATTGGACAATGATCCTCGGAGTAATTGACTCTGGAGAGAGCATGGAACATTGATCATCTGCATACCTGAATCTGGAGAGAGTCTGAAACAGTCTCTTCCTCATTAGAAAAGTGATCATTACGGTGGTGGAGCTGTAATGGTTTGAGACAACAATGCTCATCCGCATGACATTCAGCTGATCGACGATTACCTGGAAATGAGGATATTTGCTACATCGATTGCCGAACAAGATTTGCTGACCTTAACACTACACAGACCTCTGGGAGGCTCTTGGAAGGGCAACTTCATCTCGTCATTTTCCTGCGAGAACCATCCCAGAGCTGAAAACTACCTTGCTGCAGGAAATGGCTTGACAACGACAGACTTCTCAACTGCCTCCTGTTCAGTATGCCGTCCCACTGCGCAACTTGTTTGGTTGTGAGACTGGACCATATCCCCTATTAGACTCATTTTTCATAACGTCAATTTTGGACGAACCGGCACTATGACCTTTACTGATATAAAATGACTTTTTAACGGCACATCTTTTTCTCTTACGAATGTATATTCAAAACATTAAAATCCCTCAACTATTTTTTAGAAATTCGACTTAATGTGCAAAATCCTTTAATTTTGCACACGAATGTATATTAAGCTTTTACAAATGAAATGACCGATGAAAAATGTGACAAATTCTATGCAGCGAAATCAAGAAATACAGTTTAATCTAAACTTTCAATGATACGAAAGGCAGGCATTCACTGAAAATTCAATATAGGAACTGCTGGCTTCGGTAAACTCATCTCCACCACATTTGGGCGATTGGGTCTCCTAATCATCACTATCCCTTTAAAAAGAAGAGTATACAAGGTATTTTCTACCTCCTTCCAGCCTGCCTTTATGGTGTAATGATACTCGGGGCGTTTTCGAGAGGTCCAGGTTCGAGCCCGGCAACGGAACCTTTTTCACGTGTCTTGCTTCAAAATAACCTAATGACTTAAAAGCATGTTAAAGAAAATCTCTGAGATGAAGTCAAACATGAACACCAGGAGAAGAAAATACGAAGACAGTTTTTCTTTCGATTCTAAATTTTGGGTTTCTGCAAGCAATGCAGCCAAAAATACTAACAAAGCTTTTGGAGACGTAACCAGCCGTTGTCTGTCACTAAGCGTTGGTTCACAAAATTAAGATCACAAGATTCGAGCATGGAAAATAAATCCCTATTTCTCTTAAATAAATCCCTGTTTCTCTTAAATAAACGACTGTTTCTCTTGATCAAATGAATAATTTGTTCGAATCGGATAGACGCTAATTAGTGTGAATAATTTTTCAGGTGATGAAGCATGGATGTCTTGTGTATTCTGTTCTATTCTAATAACCAACAAACAAACATTCTTCAGAAGTTAAAAGTCCAGTATTTAAATTATTTCTACACAACTTAGAAATAAGGATGCACCCAGCATCTTAATACAATATTAATTTCAATTTGCTACTTTAATTAATGAAAACCTTACTTGCATTAAATGTGTTGGCGTTTTATACCAGGACTTTCGTTGAGAAAATTTATATATCCGTGAAAATTTTCTAAACTGCTTAAGAAGCCTGGCATCTATCCAACCTTCCACCCCTCCAAAATGAATACCTTAGTGGGAGAAGGATTAAAATTCAAGAATGCTCCTATCACTTACCCTGCTTTCCTTCAAAATGCATATTTCTCTATCAATATGCTCAAATTAATTCTGTCTGCACGTGCTTCCGCTTTATGTTGAATTACGGTAAAGGATATTAATTACACAAGTTAAACGATTCAAGTAATTAAGGTAGTAGCATTTTAACGGACAGCGATAATTGTATTATGAGTTGTACAGACTTGATAAAGACGAGGATTTGTAAGACATCAAGAAAAGTATTGTTAAAACCAAAGAAAAGAAATTTACTATAGAAAAAACTCTTAGCCAAAAATGTTATAAAAAGATAACGTTGACCACGGGAAAATATATTATTTTGTTGGAAGGACAAAATTGCTAAATAAAACAAGAGTGTTTATTCGAAAATAATAAAAACAGGAGCTCATAACTTAATTATTTATTCGCCTAAAATGGAGTAACTGAGTTGCTTTATTGTTATTTTCCAATGTATTTAAATTAATTGTTCTTATTACATTACAATATGGAATTTAAATACGTAATTAGTAAGAATAGTAGCATATCTGTAAGTCGAAGTAACATATCTATCAACAGCATATCCGTAAGGAAAGCGTATCTGTCAGTCGGTGCATCTCATTTCTGTGTTAGTCCACCAGTGATACAGTGGTTAAGACTGCTGGACACTGGTAGTTTGTCTTCAGTCGAATAGCTTGACTGCGAGAGCTTTTTGTTAGCGTTCTCTATTCTTAATGCTAAATACGAGTCTCTCTTCTCCAGAAAGTCCTCCTCGAAGCCATAGTTCGCTTTCTCAAAATTGTTCTTGTGTGTTATGTTTCAGTTAACTAACTAACCAGCCCTTAGGTAATCTTCTACAAAGATATTCTTTCCTTAGTAGATAACTCTCTCTTTTGCCGTAATATATTAAACAATAACATTATATTTAAAATTATTAATATCTAAGTCCATTAATTTCTTAAATGTAATATAGTTATTTTTTAATAATAATTATAAATACTTGTATTTGTAAAATTAGGCAAAGCAACAACCTTCAGTTTGGCGTATAAGGTTGGTGTATGGTAGTAAGTTGTTGCTTTACATAATTTTATGTTTTACTTTGGCATGTTTGTCTTGACTTTTTTATCGCAGTAATTAAATTCAAATAGTTTTAAAGAGTATTTCCAAATCCATGAATTTATAATGAATATGTAGAAGTATAAGGCCAAATTTGCAGTAGTAATTAGGTGTTACATTTAATAAACATTGCAACTTACATTTCGTGCGATCACAAAGAATTACCAAAATTATATGCAAAACATATTATCTAATGGCATTTTATTGTTAATACTTACATTAATAAGATCAGAATGAGGTTCGGTCTGAGGAACATTAACAATTAAGTTTAGATTTTGTTCTCGGAGCCTGAACAAGAATTTTATGGTTTCACTGTTCTTTTAGAATAAGTATTCCTTCGAAACTTTCAGAATGGCATCTTTTCCCACCGAGGTATCTACTCACGGAGGGATAGCTGATAAATAATTCATTGAGTTTAATTACTTACCAAGACACTTTAAATCCTGCTTCAACACAAATAAAATACTGTATTTAACTCTTGAATTGCAACTCTTATTTTGAACTCCCTCATATATTGTTTCAGATTAAGATTGCTGTTTAGAAGGAAAATATTCGATTCAAATACGTGACTTCGCGTGGATACTAACTCAAGAAAATAACACATCGCCTTATGATCCTTAAGTAAATGTTGGATAATTTTCCATAAATTTAATTTTTCTTTTAATGTAACCCATCGGTAAGAACAAAATCAGTTTTTTCGAGAAATGAGGTAAAAGAATTATCGAATAATTTCTCTCATCTAAGTATAAAACTATGAATCTAAATAAGAATTAGCTCGAATTTTCGCACTAACAATTTGCTAAAAACTACACTGCACGCAAGGTTTCAGATTTTAAATTACGTCCAAAGGTGTTTTTTTTTTAACGTTTCGTGTGCTATCTTTATTAACTAAATATCATGTTCTACATATTTAAACCATAAAATTCAGTTCAAGAGCAATATCGCAAAATAATTTTAAACTGAGCATATCTTTAGAATTTGCTATACACAGTCTCACTCGCTGGAGGTAAAAATGTTTTTTCTGTACAACATTGCCATTGTTAGCTTTGAAATCCTTGAGTTTGTTAATCAAAAATGCGATAACGTTTTACAAAATGGGAAATCGATAATAAAACAAATTCCAAATTTCAAATTTGGGCTTCCAGATGCCCATATTCGCAGTAGGATTAAGTCATTCAAAATTGGATGGCTGTAGGTACCGTTGTTTCATTACAATGCCAGAAACATACATACATTTATGCAGATTATTTAATTTCTTCAAATATAATACAATTCAATAATGTTTGGTGGCAACAATTTGAAAAGTGAAACGGGCATTCAGAGTGATCAGACGCAAAATCGCAAAACGGAAACAATAGTCGTTAAGGGATAAAGCCCCCTTTGGACTAAAAAAAAGAGAGTTCTATATCTCCCGTTCTATTAGGCCGATTGACAAAATTCAAATTGCATTTTTCATGTCTCGAAAGCGCGACTTGGGATATATGTTAGATTTATATGTAGCATTGTTTTAATAGAGGTATTTTGACACAAAATCGGACTCTTCCTGAAATGACATGCCAATTTGTTTTCCATATTTCGATTCTACGACTCAAATTATGCCCAAATATTAAATTTTGTAAATTTTGGTGGGAAATTTACGGAGAATTTAAAAAATTTATCCTGGCGCATTTTTTTCAGTTTGGGCCAAGAATAATTCACTCGGCGAACTTCTTCATTTATAACTACCTATTATCCTTGCCTTTTTTTCACGGGAAAAAAGTCATCGTTCATACTTTCAAATAATTTAATAAAGGGAGTAAACAACATTCGGCGTTATTATTGCTTATAACAAATATGTCATACTTCCAAACGCGCCAGTATGTAAATTCTTATATATCTTAGAAAATTTGAATAAAAAACTATAATTTGTTTTAGGTGTGCCTAGAAATACATCTACTTTATGATGATGTTAAAAATTTTATGGGTTATAATTCAAAATTTTTTTCGGAAAATTTATAAAAATTATTTAAAACCACAAATTTTAAAACTAAATCATAAAAAATGGGCTAATTTTATTTGGAATGAACCTAAATTTCGAAACAGGAAAGGAAGAATCAATAAGTTTAATAAAAAAAGAGATATTAATAAATATATGCCAAATTCAATTGACATTGAGGAGCTAAAATTTTGAGAGTTATTTTTTAAAAAACCGCTAGTGCAATTTTTACAAAACTTGGCAGTTTGGCATAATTTGAGTCGTAGATTCGAAATGTTGAAAAAAATTGGCATGTCATTTCAGAAAAAGTCCGATTTTGTCTCAAAATACCCATATTAAAACAATGCTATATATAAATCTAATATATATCCTAAGTCGCGCTTTCGAGACATGAAAAACGCAAGCTGAAGTTCGTCAATCTCCCCAGTGGAACGGGAGATATAGAACTGTCCCTTCCGATCAGCAATTAAAATGAGTCATTTTCCTTTTGCATGCTTCTCATAAAAATATCCTCTCTGTAGGAAGCCTGTCCTTGCATATTTTCCTGCAGTTATAGCTACAGTTTCAAGTAACCAGTGCATTCATCCTCATGAAAAGAACCCGAAAGAAATACTAGTAATACACAGTTAACCAGTATACATGTTTACAAATTGGATATTTTAGAATGAATAGGAGGTAATTTCTATCAGAAATTCTTTTAGGAAAATACCTCTTTCCTTAAGGTACACAACTTTTGCGTACTTTGTTATAATTCGAAGGAATAAGCAAAATGATAACGATAATGATAATACAAAATTCCTCTTAATGTGTTTGAACATGGATTCCTTGACTTGTCAAAGTTCAACTTTTGCAAAGTAAAGCATATTTTCAAACATTTTTCTTAAAAACTGTCTGACACATTAGCAGTATTTATATGCAGTCGAAATATATGGCAAAAATTTCCAGCCTTTAAATTACAGTGCTGATATCCAACAATTATTAAGCTAATCCAAAAATGTAAATTAATACAATTATAAATCGCATCGAAATAAAGGAAAAAAATCTGCAAATCATTAAAAGATCTGTTTAAAAAAAATTAGAAAAACAAAAATAAAGAAAAATAGAAAAAAAAATCAAAACATTCATTTCAAGATCTTGCACAGTTTAAAAATTCTTCTATCGAGGCTTTAAAATGTATGTACAACAAGGAAATAAAAAAAAAAGAAAAAAAAAAGAAAAATTCCAGAAAAGTAAGAGAAAGAAATCAGAGATACTAACAAGGAGTTTTTGCGAAATATCATGCATAAAAACAAACATGATCTTCTCTCCTCCCCTTAAGAAAAAAAAAAAAAAAGAATGGAAAATAAATTTAAGTAAAAATCATTTTAATGGTCTTTCGCTATACGCATGCATTAGAAAAAAGGTAGTTTACCAGAAAAGGATTATGAGAGATACACCGCTTTTTTGCATATTCAAAAATTTCAGAAAATGTATGCGAGTGTATCTGAGCATGCCATACATAAAAAAAAGTCATAAATATATACGTGGGGACGGGGGGATGGCCGTGGGGAAAGGCTGTGTTTCTTCCCCCGTGAAACAACTTGAAAGAGGCAAAGCAGCGTGAAACTCGCATCGGAAAAGCACGAACATTTCGCTAAAACACATTTCTGTGCTTTTGTTATGCACGCCTCACACTTCGCCAATGTGCCCGCCGGTCATAAAAGTTCGAAATAGGAAAAGAATTTTCCGAATTTGAACATTTTCCTTTTTATTTTCGTTCGTTTTCGAAAGCGCGCAGAGCGAACGGTGTTTTGTGCTATTAGATAGATAGAGAGAGAGAGAGAGATGTGTATGTTGGGGCGCATTTGTGCTTGCTTTGCTTAGTTGTTTACTTTATTTTTATTTTGGAGTTGAGTGCATTTACTCAGAAGAGAAATTCGTAGTGTTCTTTTCAGCTATGTGTAAAAGCTTCCATTAGCTTGATATGGAGATGTTGTGCAGTTCGATGAAGCTATGTTTTGATGGGGGCCATACCTACATTGCATGGGCAGTTGAACGGGATTCCAAATTTATACACTTCCCGTATAAGGATTGGTTTGATTTAAATATTATTTATTATTTATAATGTTTCCTACACTCAAACAGTTCTGTATACCCTAACAGAATACTAATTTAAGTGAGTTTGAAATGGGACCGAAAATCTAAGTTTTAGAGAAAGATTTGGCGATATCATCCTGCCCTTATGAACTTCTCTGCTGGTGAATTTTATTTTCCATTGAAAATTTAAGTCATAGAATACTGGAACCAGGTTTCTGTGTCTTACATTTAAATTTTGAATTGCAGCTATCCTGAACCTTTGCTGTCTCAGACTCACAAGATGCGAACTTAATTGGTAATTGTTTTAATTCTGCATTAGCAGCTGAAGTTTAAAAAAAATTCTTTAAGTGTTTATATTCCTGCTTTTATTTAGTGTTTTAAACTTAGAGGTAAAGGTAAACAAGAATGCTTCGAAAAGTTAAATGTTTTAATTTATGATTAAAGTCAAGTTTAATTTATACAAATAAGCAGAGATTGTTAGGTATATACGTATATGTAAAATTTAGCAACGCAGTTCTTGTTTATCGTTTTGAATACCCAGTATAAATCCAACATGCTTCTTGTGGATTTTAAATCCGAAGTTTCCCTCGGATCATCGTTGATGTTTGTCATTTGGTCACTGCTGAGCACAGTGTACGTCAAAGAACTCAAATATATAGAAAAGAAATACAATTATGTCCCTATATCATCGGATAATTCATTCTAAGATGAAGTGAATGTTACTGTGATGAGTTCTGCTCATTGCAGATGATAGCGGAAGCTACATTTAACATGATATGTATGATATATCCAAGGTATATCCTATAATATTTACACTCTTTGAAAAAAAAAACATAAAGTGATAATAGGAAATATTACCTTTTATTTTGATGTTATGTAAGTTAGGAAGATTTCGTGCTTTTTCCCATGTGTAATGAGAATACGAGCCGATTTTCCTCAGAAAGTCCTCTACGAAGCTGTCTGCCCCATTCCTTAGGAAAATAGCCCTCGCGTGCTTTGCCATAATAAAAATAATCGAATCCAATATAAAATGTATAATGAATAATACACGATTCTTGTTTGCTTTCCGTACGTATGAAAGTGCCCATCAACGGCCGAGCAGTAAGTCGCTGAATACCGGTTGTTCGTCCGAGATTCAATTCCCGGTGAACAGGCTAAAAGTGCTTGGGGGATTTCGTGACTTTTCCCATATGTAAAGTGTTATACGAGACATTTCCCTTAAAAAGCCTTCCACGAAGGTATCCTTGCCCTTAGGCAGACAGCCCTCGAATGCTCTGCCATAATGAAATAAACCAAACCGTAATTTGAAACTAAGAAATTTGGTATTTTAGTTTAAACTTCAAAAATTCGTAGATGAAGGAAGAAAGGTGACACCTATACTATATATAACATAGCATCCGTTTTAAGGGATAAAAGGAGCATCGTCTCAATACTTACGTATATAGAGGCAAAAATGCGTCGAATGATGTCTTGTACAGACATTAGGTATTTTAGAAGCAGGAGAAATGAAAAATGAGCAATGTCCTCGCCGGGACTCGAACTTCGGACTTCTCGAATACGCATCGAGTGTACTGGCCATTGCATCACGAAGGCCTGCAAAGAAGGCTGGAGAAATACCTTATAGCTATCCTCAGCCGCGCATCGAAAGAAATATTTCCGAAAATCTTCGCTTCCAGGAAATATGATTGTTTGACTTAACTCCAGCCTAGAAGTACAATTTGTCTTTCCTCTTCTACTCGAAGCAAAGCTGAAAGCAAAATTTTCCCCAGTCTTGTCAAATATTGGAGGTACGTATATGTAACAGATTGTTAAGAGCAACTGTTTCTCCTAGAAATTTCTCTTTTAAACTAGTCGTGGAAGAAACGAACTTCTCGGAAAAGTTTCTTATAAGGTTGCTCGTTGCTATATGTGATAAAGCTACACTAAAACCCTTTTAATCCTCCGGTCCAAAACATTGCACATTGATCCAAAACTTGCATCTACATGCTAATTTTTGTTATGAGGGAGTTAGTATGGGCCAATTTGATTTGGTGCATTTTACTGTGTTACAACTCACTTACATTACCGTTTGTTTGAAGTGTTTTTTTAAAGGTGTTAGGTGACAGTTATATGATACGGATGTCGATTCAGAGGATACAAGACAAGATCACGACTGTGTGATTTTTCCTACTATTTCTCTTTGTTATTCTTGCGCAATTAAAAAAACTGATGTGGCCAATACATGATCTTCTGCAAATTTCTTGTTTAAACAGCCATGAGCTGTAAGTAAAGCATCAACTTTCAGTTGGTCTTTTCTAAACAAATCTAATTTGTTGTTCCAATAAATAAAAAGGCAGGTATAACAATTTTGTGCAAGAAACTGATTTTTCTAAATTTATATAAACATATTCAGACGTTTGCTCCTTTATTTTCTTTTATTAAAAATATCATTTTATTAACAGCTGAATAATATACAATTTATTTCTTTTCAATTAAAGAAAATTAAACACTTTAATACTCGAAAAAGAATATCATAATCTAATTTTCAGTTCCTATAGTATCAACAAATCTAAATTCATTTTTATCTGCAAGTACACTGCGAAAAAAAAGGGGGGGACAGTTCTATATCTCCCGTTCTATTGGGCCGATCGACAAAATTCAAATTGCATTTTTCATGTCTCGAAAACGGGATTTAGGATATGTATTAGATTTTTATATAGCGTAGCAATATATATAGTTAGCATATAGTTAGCAAATATAGGTATTTTGACACAAAATCGGATTTTTCCTGAAATGACATGCCAATTTTTTTCCGTATTTCTATTCTACGACTCAAATTATGCCGATCTACCAAACTTTGCAAAATCGCACGAGTAATTTTTAAAAAATTTCTTATCCTCAATGTTAATTGAACTTGATATATATTTATTAATATCTCTTTTTTATTACACTTACTCGCTTCCTTCTTTCCCATTTCGAAATTTAGATTCATTCCAAATAAAATTCGCCCATTTTTTATGATTTATTTTTAAAATTTATATTTTTAAATAATTTTTATAAATTTTTCGAAAAAAATTTTGAACTAGAATCTATAAAATTTTTACCATTATCTTAAAGCAGATGTTTTTCTAAGCATACCTGCAAAAAAATTAGTTTTTTATTCCAAATTTCTTAAGGTGTACGTGATTTTATATATATTTGCGCGCTTTGAAATTTGGCATATTTCTTAAAGGCGATAATAACACAAACGTGGTTTACGCACTTTGTTAAAATTATTTGAAGGTATGAACGATAACTTTTTTCCGCTTGTCTTCAGTGAAAAAAAGAAAAAAATAGGTTGCTATAAATTAGGAACTGTTTTACTGCTTGCTATTGATTTACTGTTTGCTATTGGTATGGCTTTGGACTATGTTTTAGAGCGACGTTTATCCGAGGATATCTGGATCCCTACGGACAGCCGAAGAAAATTATCCAATAACTAGATAACTGGAGAAATATTAGAGATCTGAGTGGAATTAAAGTTATAGAAAAAGTCAAGACCTTGTCAAATTCGTCTGTTCTCTGTCTACAATGGGTACCATCTCTTGTAAATATAAAATATAATGAGCAAATAGATAGATAGACTAGCAAATGAATGTACAAATCCCGGAGGAGGCGTGGATGTTTGTAAGCATATAGTGTTTGTGAGGAATGGGAGCACTTTAAATATGCGGCGAGCCGAAAGTCCTCTCGAGATGTTGTTGGTAAGAGAAGAGGGATGGGAGACGTTAGGATCCCTCCCCTTCGCGGTATTCTCCTTAAAAATTGGGGGAGGGGCGGGTAACTAGGAAAAGTCGTACTGTCAATTATATGGTGCTCATGGCTCTTGCCAACGACAGCAATTATTTTGTCTCTTTGCCACAATTAATTTCGTGGGCTTGCGTATGCAGGGTGATCCAAAAGTCCTTTACATCAAACTTCCAAAAAGTGTGGAAAATTCGAAATGGATATTAATGTTGCGTTGTTTTAATGGAGGGCAACACAATTCAGTTATTAATATGTCACTTGAAATTTCAGGTGCAATTAATGTTTTTTAGCTTTTTTTTAAATACTATCCGTTTGATGCAAGATGGAGATGGGTTTCCTTCAAGCAGAAAGAATTTTTATCTTTAGGCTTTACTTCGCAAAGCATAAATTTGATTTCATCTTTCTCACCCGCTGTGTTGGTGATTGCATCGTTTTATACCCGACTTCGTCCATTTTGTCTGAAGTCGAAAGTCGCGAGCGGTTTCTTCATTTGTTATGGTGAGCAATTCCAATTTCTTGAAATCAAGTTACCAAGCGGAAATTCGTTGTCTTGTTAGGTTCACGAATACCTGGAAAGGTACATTTACATGTTTGAACGTCTTTTTCCGTTATAATTAGCTGCTCAGTCATAAAATTTCGTTCTGCTTGGTAAAAAATTATCTACCTTTTGCCCTTAAACGGTTTTAAATGTAACAGCATAAATTGCAACCGATCTTTCAAATGATATATTACTTGTAACAGTTCAGGAATATGATCCATTGAAACAATTTGCCAATAATATCTATTTTGGAATTTTTCCAATTTTTGCAAGTCTGGAATCACCCTAAATAACAGAATATTTTCGAATCCAATTCAAATTCTAGAAGTGTCTCGAATACTTCGTAACAAAAGAAATAATAAAAGAAGAGGAGAAAGCCTTTACTTAAAATTAAAAGAATTTAAGCAAAATTTGAATTATGCATTTAATGGAAAATTAGCAAAGAATGTAATTTTTTAAAAGCACCAGTTTTATGTATTAAAAAACTATAAAAGAAATATAAGAGATGAAGCTCTTAACTCTTGAACTATTATAATCCTTTGTTTCAACATAGTTTGAGCATAAAAACACTCTTGTAAAAATATAATCTTAGTTAAGAGGTTAAACTATTTGCATCTCCCCAAATCTTTTTAAATCACAGGTGTAGAAAATTAATTATTATTTCTGTAATTAACATAGCACCCTGAATTTTCTGAAATTATTAATAATAATAATAAATAGA
>KK121083.1:105490-129225 GCA_000611955.2 Stegodyphus mimosarum
TTCCTGAACCACCGTAACGGTGTCGTTCAATGATGTTTTCTTGGTGGTATCTGGAGCTCTCCATATGAAAGTCCGGCGAGAATCAGACTGCAAGCTAAACCTGGACTCGTTGGAAAACATCACACAAGCCCAGTGTTGCGGTGTCCATAATGCATGCTCTCTACTGTAGGCTAACCGCAGGCGACAGTTAGTTGCAGTAAGTGAAACGCATCTGACAGGTCTACGAGCATATAGACCAATCTGCCCTAAGCGTCTGTACACGGTCTGCCTTGAAACTGTCGTACCAGTGGCTGAAGAGAGCTGACGAGACAGGTCTGAGGCTGTGCTCTACCTGTTTCTTTTGGCAGTAACTGCTAAATACCGGTCCTCATTCGGCGTTGTAACTCTGGGGCGACCTGTGCTGTAACGTCTACTCACATTTCCATCATCTTGGAATTGTTGTCAAAGCCTGGAGATGACACTCTGGGCAATTCCAAGTTCGTCTGATACTTCCAGTTGGGTACGCCCACATTTCAGACGGCCGGTAATTCTACCACGTAAAAAATCATCCAAATGCGTCCTTTGTGTTATAACTATTCGATTATTGCTCTGAAATGCTTATAAAGCGCCTGCGAACAATTTTACTTCTTTGCCTGTATTCCTTTTATATCACTCTCTTACACTCTCGTCATGTGACGTACCATCGGTGTCATCTGGATACTTCCTGAAATTTGCATATGATTCTTGAAGATGTGTGTAGTGATTTTACGGGTGATATATTTATTTTAGAGTTCGATTTCCGTGTGACTCCGAATTATCCTTAATTTATGGACATGAGTGTATTATGCTATTCAGATTTCGCAATATAATTTGCAATGTCTAAACAAGAGAAAAAATCGAGTTAGAAAAGGAACACGCCAAAATAAAAGTTAAAAACTAGTAAAGAAAAAAGCAGCCTTAGTTTGGGCGTAGATTTTGAAAACACCTCTATCGATTTTGATCGTAATCAGGTACAAGATCAACCCTCTTCTTCAACCGCATTAGCTTATTACGGTCCGCAGAGCCAAATAAGCATATATGTAATATATCAATCTATTTTTCAAAAATGTTTCAGCTCCTGACGAAGAGGTTCCTATATCTGATTACCCTAAATATCGGTAGGAATTTATTTTATTTTTGTTCTTAATTTAAAAAAAAAAGAAAATTAATCGAGAACTGCTGAAGATCACATTTTGTTGCAAATGAATCAATTTACAGGATTTTTGAGCTGTTCCAAAGATACGCCCAGGGCCTGGGGCGTTTTAAGCCGATACTAAAAAAACACTTGAATTTCACATTACAATACTACGTACTAGCGACTGAGTATATAAGACGGCTTACCATTAATTTCATACCGAAGTGAAATCCCGGCGAACAGGCTGGCTGCATAGGTATTTTCATGGATTTCCCTATGTGTACCTTAATACGAGAGAATTTCCCTTAAAAAGTTCTTCATGAAGGCATCACTCCTCTTAAGCTGGTAACCCTGGTTGCTTTGCTTTAATCTAATTGTCGCAGTCGTTACAAAATCAGTCTCCACAGTACTAACAATAGGAACTAGATATAGAATTATTACAATGATGCAGCATATGTGATAAAACCAATTTTGTGGTGATATGATTTATATGCACATGACTGCTATCCAGAAATGAGAAATGTGTGGTCAACTTTCGTGAAAGGCTTAACTGTACGGCCCCGCTCTTTCGACTGCAGTGACCATTACGATTCTACTCCTTCCCATTACGATGCACCTTGAGCAATGTATATAGTAATAGAAGGCTTTGACCATTCTTGGCGTATGCTTTCAAGAAAATATCTGGCTATTAAGAGGTGAAAAAAATTGTTTCTTTACATTCTTTCTACTGTCTGTTCTTTAATGTGAAATCTTAAAGGTTTGTGCTTATGATTTGGAAAAATTTTAACTTTTCACAAACGGTTTCTGTTTATTTTATGGTAATGACGAATAAAATAATTAATATTTATTTATATTTTACACTTTGTGCATTAAGGATATTATGAGATATTTATTTTTCAAAGCTTCTTATGTTTGTAAATCATACATTTTATGAACTGGAATTTCAAGTTTTAGAATCAGTTTTGGAAACCTTCAAGACATTTTCCAACATATTTACGGATAAGAATTCCGCACAGTTACGAATAAACATACCAGTACTATTCGGATCGTATACTTCAAGAGTCAGCAGTTTATTTCAGCTTTCTCCATAATTTACTTTTAAATAAACACCTAAAAATCTTTCGCGTTCAACAATCAAATACAAATATCGTAATTCTAAACGAAATTTTATTATCAAAACTGAAACTGATGAAAGTATAGCTTTGTAAAAAATACTGCAAAACATTATTTATTTTGAGAATTCGAATAAAATTTCAAACGTAACTCACAACTTAAGAAATAATATCTAATTTTGAAGGTAGTTTTACAAGGAATTTAAAACATAAACAGCATTTGAACCTCTCGAGGAAAGGTAAAGAAAAAGGAAAAAGAACACGTGGCGGTAATTTTTCCCATCACGCTGTGGTAATATCGTGTTGCAGAAAAACACCGACAAATACTCAAAAGTAACAAAACTCTTACATTTATCGGCGGAATAAAAGTTAACTTCAAAAGCCCACGCTCCAAATGAAAATAAAAAAAAAAAAAGGGAAAAGAGAAGAATATTCTTTTTGAACCAGAGATTCATAACAGACCGTCAGAATGTGGAAAAATCGATTATAAAACACCTCTGTTTTACTTTTTGATTAATTTTTATTCAAAAGTGCTAAAGCAGAAAAAAAAATAATCATGAAATAAAAATCATGAAAAGGCGTGAAAAGTGAAACGAAATCATGCATGAAATCACAGACTTGGAGGGATCAGAAGAAGCAAGAAATGGGCGGAACTATCATCTCGATAGCGCCCTATAATCATTCCTTTATTCATCTCATGCCTTAAATCGAAGATGGCAGATTACCCTTTAATTTTCAGCGAGAAAAAAGAAGAAAATATTTCCCCCTCCCCCTTCAAAGAAGTGAAAGTTCTGCTTCGATAGCTGCGTGAGTAACTTGGTTTGTATAATCCTTCAACTGCTCGCTTTCTTTGATCGAGATATATGGTAGCCCGTTGAAATCTGAAGATAAGGAAAATGTATTAGAGAACATCTTTCCCTTTAAAGTATATCAACCATGAAACATTTTTCGATTTTTCTGTTTCCAGTGCTTATATTTTTGTTTATAAGAAGAAGGAAAAGTATGGCTAATTTCAGAGAAGTAATTTAGATGCTCAATTACTATTTTCTCTCCCTTGAAAGTTCATTAATTATTTTGTACTCTTACAGTAATCAGGTGACAGATAACGGGCAGGCAGTTTAAGTCCCACATCTGTCACGGTACAGGGGGGGGGGTACGCGGGACTTTCCCGCTCTGCATTGATCCTCAACAATCTAATTTGTTTATGTGAATCTGTACATCATATCATTTGACAGAGGTACTGTGATACTTACATACATTTTTGACATTGCTATTGCATCCGATATATGACACATTAATTAATAATTGGTGAAGTAAGAGTACGCAAATGGAAAGATAATGCTGTGCATTGTAAATTTTAAGTGGTATTACACGATACTTATTCAGTTTCTTTACATGCTACAGTATATACACATCATCATACGTTAGTGCTGCATTTAAACTCTGAGGAATTAAATAATGATTGGAATTGTTGCAGGTGATGTTTTACAGAAGGAAATTATACTCATTATACGTTTCACAGTGGTACGCTACACGA
The DNA here is from genome assembly GCA_000611955.2 of Stegodyphus mimosarum. NCBI lineage: Eukaryota > Metazoa > Arthropoda > Arachnida > Araneae > Eresidae > Stegodyphus > Stegodyphus mimosarum. Next base: position 109,293 of record KK121083.1, read on the forward strand.
TACTTACATGACTTTCTTGACTTATTAGAGCACAAGTGTAAGGCCGTTACTGTATTTTCCAGAAGCCGAAAACGTGAAAAACATCTAAGCCCTCGCCAGGTTGGTTGGTTGATGTGATTACGGCAAAGCCTCGAGGGCTATCTGCCTAAGGAGATGGATGCCGTCGTGGAGGGCTAAGGGAAACTGGCTCGTATAACGTTTACACGCGGGGAAAACCACGATAACGCCCGTGCAGCCAGCCCGTTCGCGAGATTCGAACCTCGGACCGAACTACTAGTGTTCAGTGACTTCACCGCTTGGCCACTGGTCGGCCCCCTCGCCAGAATTCTAACCAGGAAACTTTCAACTACTAGCCGGACGTTCTATCAATTACACACCGGGTGTACGCACGGACAAAGGCGATAATTCGGTACACTCTCTTCGCCCTCTTTAAAGGTGATTATGGAGAGGGAAATGACATTCAATCAAGGTGGTGACGAATTATCGTGTACCCATTTCCAGCTGTCCTCGGAGCCCTAGAAGTTTTAGGAGCTTGAAATGGGAGAAATCAACTAGCCTTTGCCTGGATTTGAGCCACAACTCTTCCGAATACTAGCTTGGCGCGTTTCCAGTTACACCACGAGATAACGCAAGAGGAAAGGTGTTAATTTCTTATATCATTATATAGCGCAATTATATATGTAAATGATGGTACGTTAATGAATTGTTTGAATAGTTAGAAATATTATACAGAAGGAAAGACGAAGCTGTGCATTATGCCATTATACCTGGCGCTACAAATGACTCTCTTCCCATCCCAGAGCGTATACACACTGTCAGAGCTGCTGTTTTGAATCAAATTTGGTGCGTTAATAACTTGCCGGAGCATTTATTATTGTATATATATATGTGTGTGTGTACGTATTTATGTTTGCAATAATTTTATATTTCAGTTCCTTGGAGATAATCACAAATAGAAAATTAATAATTAATTATGTATACATACCAATATACATAAGAGTTTAGAAATTTTAAAATGAAGAATATTAATTATAAAAGTCACACAGTACACTGCGAAATTAATTGATTTAATCAAAATCTAATACAACAGATAATCAAGAGATAGTCACCATTATTGATTTAATTATTATGTCTTGATTATGTATGTTCACTATAACACACATATATATATATATATACAGAGAGAGAGAGAAGACAGAAAAAAGAGGTAGGAGACCGTCGTGGGGCTATTGATAAAAACCTTGTAGGAAATCGGAGAAACTGCCAATGGTCAGATCTAAAACCAACAACCAATGACAAACGCAAACTTTCCCACAAGTCTAGATGAGTTTTTTCCATGTGAGTAAAGGTAGCATTCAGGATAACAAACGGCAAATATGATTCTCAAATAACTTACATCAGCTTTCATGCATTTTTTTCAGATTTGGATTATTATCAACAACACAAATTTACATTACTTAGATAAAAACTAGCATTCAAATTAATTTCAGTCTGGCATCTAAATTTCAGTTTTTAATTTATCGTTACTATTTTATGTTTACTTTATTATTTTTGCTTTCAACTGTCTGCTTATTGTTCATCCTATACTTCTTTATTTTGTGAATTAAGCATTAGTTTAAAAAAATTAATACACATGAAAGTAATGACAATTGTTGTGTAAAAGAATGTTAACTCTTCTGAATTTTAATAATGCCGCTGAACTTAAAAACAGAAAAAAAAAAGTGAAAATTTCAGACATAAATTAAAAGAAAGAAAGGAGAAAAAAATAAAGTGGTTTTTTGGAAAATTAACTCCAAAATACTTCCTGGTGGGAATTCTTTCTTAGGGGGAAAACTCTATAAAGCAAATTAATATGATTAAAATGTTCACAACTTCAAACCTTTTAATGATGATAATTTTGAAATTGCGGAAATTAGGTCAAGGTACACACGGTTAATTTTATATTGTCTTGAGGAATCTGCTTTTGTGAAAAATTATCACTTCAGAAAATGCGCATTGTTGGACGTATAATGATCGTGTAGTACATTCAGAAATGCCCATCTTTTGAATGTCAGCTTCTTTGTTAAGATCAAGGTCTCGCGCAAGAAAATATTTTGATGCTCATTTCTGTGGTAATAACGTGGTAATGAATGTGAGAATTAAAAAAAAATTTAGTTGCATTTATTTGTGTTTTTTAACGCAGGTATCGTCAGTAGAGTCATAATTTTATTCTGGAGAAGGATAATGAAATTAGCTTGATGTTTGCCTTGCAAATCCTGAAATTCTTCTGCAAGAATTTACATCCAATATTCCGCGAGGAAGGATTTTGACGACACTGTCAAAGATGTCTAGTATATACGAAAAAGCAATGCAGAAATTTTAAATAATAAGTATTATTATTTAATTTTCAAACTGGTGTCTTCATTAACAAAATCACATTGAAAATAATATGGAGACGCCTTTATAACGATGCCCCAACATGAGGATACCTGTACTCTTATTCAAAAGATCACTGTTCTTCAAACGGGATCTTTCACAAAGGTGCCCCGCATAAAAGATATCTGAACAAGTCCAAAGAGTTCATTAGAGTCCAAAGAGCCAATTGCCCAGAAGGATATTATTATTCGATTAGGCATTTTGCATCGATTCACTAAACGTGTTGTTTCACTTTTCAAATTGCTGCCACTCAATATTATCGCCCTGTATTAAAGAAATTAAATAACGAATAATCTGCATAAATGTATGTATGTTTCTCTCATTGCGATAAAACAACGGTACCTAGAGCCATCGAATTTTGAATATTGAACGCTTCTACCCAAATATGGGCATCTGGAAACCCAAATTTGAAATTTGGAATTTGTTTTATGATCGATTTCACATTTTGTAAAACTTTAACGAATTTTTGATGAACAAATTCAATGATTTCAAAGCGAGCAATGGCAACGTTGTACAGAAAAAACACTTTTATCTCCAGCACGTGAGAATGTGTACCGGAAATTCTAAAGATATGCTCATTTTTAAATTATTTTGCGATAGTTGTCTTGAACTGAATTTTATAGTTTAAGTGGGAAGAACATGATATTTAATAAATAAAAGTAACACACAAAATGTTTATGCCCCTTTGGACGTAATTTAAAATCTGAAACCTTTCGGAATTTTTTTAATATTTTTAATATTTTATTTATTTGTTTTTTTTTTCCACAGTAAAACTATAAAAGCATTGCAGTGCTCCAATATAAAAGGGTCCACACCTTCATAAAGGTTGCTTTCTGCAAGTTAAAAATCATTAAGTTAACTATTTTATAAGAGTTCAAATTCTTCAGGTTAAACCCTTAAGCCCCTTTATAACAGTGCAAACACCTTTACATCGTAACTCACCCTTGTGAAAATCCCTATTTTGACCAGGAGTACTTAATTGAATAAGAGCACCAACAACGCCTTTATAGCAAATTGTTGTATAAAGTGGTCTCAGTAATGAGATGAAAACTGTTGAATGCAACTCAGATTGCTTACAAAGGATTCATACTTTGATTGAAGTGAATTTCGTGCGTAATGTGTTTTTTTACTTGGAAAATGATCAGTCGGTACTGATACTGCTTATAGATGCTAATAGACATCGAAAAATGACTTGGCTTAGAAAAATGACTTCTTCCATACGATTCAAAAATGTAGCAAATTGTACTTAACACGAAATTCTTCTACGTCAGTTATACATGAATAAAATTCACTATTTGTTGTTCTTCGTCTTCAAACGTATTATTGCTGCGGCTAAAAACAAACTGTCATCTTCATCATCATTGGAAAGGCCCAAAGAATTAATTATTATGCTGCAAATGAAAGAGGAATTAATGGACTATAGAATAAATTCAATTCGAATGCTTTAAGATCATCTATGAAATATTTAAACTCATCTATCGGAAGTTGGGGAGCAAGGAAATGAACATAAAATCACGAAACGAAGTATTTAGAACAGAGGGATAAAGAAGATTAAAATTAGAATCACCAGCTAAAAGAAGCTAATTTTGAAGAAATAGGCAAGAAATGGCTGATTCGCCAAACGAAGAAATTTTCAGCAGTTTTAGAGAAAAATAAAGGCTGTTTACAATGAAGGATTTCCTTTTGTCGGTAAACACTTATAATTTGACAATTTGATTAAAATTGCAAAGCAGAGATATCTCTCATTAAAAAAAAAAAAAAAAACACTCTTAATTAAATGGTGCTGATGTTTATTCGTGGGCAGTAGAATATATCCGGAGTAAATATTCTATGAAGAAATGCAGTTCTTGAAACAAACAGAAATACTTAGAATGGACTATTTGCAAGATATTCATATAAAAGCTTTGACCTGCGTTTGCATATCAGTGTTTGAGTGGTATAAAACCGTATAATGTGATGCGAAAATGAAAATATAAATGAATGTTGCCAACAAGAGAAGTGAAAATTTAAGGATTAAGAAATCTGTGTAACATGAGAGTGAAGAAACAGGAGAGAGAAGTTTTATTATTTTGTAGCGTCTCACCTTCTTGAGAAGCATACACTAAGACGAAACCCTAGCTGCATCTAGCAGCTTATCGCTACGTCCAGTAAGAAAACATAGAAACGTAAGAAGGGTGTAAAAGATCCTTTCATTAAGAACTTAAATAATTTAACAGAAGGCACTTCTTGTACTTACAAAACCAGCCAGCATTTATAGCATAAATCAAAAGCAATGAATATAAATTAAAACGAAACTAAGCCGTAAGTTAGCCAAAGGCAACGCAGAAATTAATAACGCGCAAGTTAGCTCACAACCTATACCGGCGTGACAAGCGCTATCGGTAAGAACAAAACAACGCCGCAGACAGACTGCTGTCTTAGAATTGTAACTAGCAAAGTGGCCTTCAGCAGGCAGAACACGCCCTGATTAAACAATCTAAAGCTTCCTTTTAAATACAATCTCTTTTTACCTCATTTGAATGTGCGGGAACTAAAAATTAACATTCTGGCGGAAAAACGGAAAGGGAGAATGATAGTAAAGAATTCTAGCATAAAGTAACTAGTTGGATAAAAATTAATAAATGTCTGTAATTTAAATGTCTGGAATGCAATGGTTGACATTTTATTGAATTTAACCTGATAAGAAATTTAAAATAAAGATATGGGACTCCAAACACAAAAGATGTTTTTGAATAAATGCTTTATTCCTAAAAGACTTTTAAAGAAAGGAAGTTTTTTAAAACTTAGGAATTCAAAGACTCTTAAAAACGGTTATATTTATGACTCAGATTGAGATACTATTTATTCCCAAAATTCTTTTTAGAAAACTTTCTTATGGATATTTGTGATAAATTTAGTAGTCTATTTAGTAGTTTATTTGGGTTTCTATTCAACTTAACGCAAAATCTAACAAAACCGTCAATTTATTCATTTGAATCTCAAAAGCTTTTAATCTTGTCCTACTGGATTTCTCAAATCTCAAAAATTACTTAAGCCAATAACTAAAATGTTTAGTTTCAGATACCTTTTTCGTGAGTATCTTCACCATCAGTGCCCACCAGCAATCGAGCGGTAAAGTCTCTGAACACTGGGAGTTCAGTCCGAGATTCGAATTATGGAACCGGAAGGCATATACCATTAAAGTCAAGATATTGTTACAGTTACAAATAACAATCAATTACAGTTATTCAATTATTACAGTACCAACCGCAATTATGCAGGTACCGGACCAAAAGGTCACCAAACGATCACCAAGCTTAATCACCGTCATAATCTTGTAGCCCACGTTATATAAAGCAAAGATTCTCAAATATTTTAAATTTTGCACCACATAAATAAGAATCAAAAATAAAATGTACCATTATATACCAATATGCGTACCAAAAGGAGTGCCATTATGCATTCATTGTTAACATTAATTTAAATCTTTTATGTAAAAATTGTATCACCGAAAATAATGTTATGTACAGTTAGTGGTATACCCATAGTCTGAAATGATATAAAGTAAAGCAGTGTTTATAGGTTTTTAATAGCTCTCTCAAAAAGACGAATAAATGAAAAAGCCTTATTTAATTGAAATTTCTGTTTAAGTAGGCAGTACGCAAATTTCAGCTTTTAAACGTTGTTAACATACTGCCATTATATTACTGCTAATACACAAATCCCGTTTCAAAATTCTATTTTTAGTTTGTTATCCTTTATTTTATTTTGTCATCTCGAGTAAATAATGTTGTTTCTTAAAAAAACATTAATATGCATGCATGTTCTATTTTTTCATTCAGAAAGGATCTTCATATGTGCCAATTCAGTTTTGTGCTTTAAGCAAAGACAATTCGTATGCTTACTATATGGCATAAGAATGAAATGTTTTCCAACAGCAAACCTGTCTGGTCAGGGGACAACATTCTCATGAAATGATATTTTACTCTTCAAGCTACAGTCTAGATATGAATTCTTTTTATTATTATTATTTGCAGTGAAAGTGTATAGTGATAATTTCCTTTCATGTGGTTAATATCAAGTTAATTTTAAAATACGTTATGGCAATCAAAGAATCTGTTAGCAAAAATCCGTATTAATTGAAGAATCGAATGCGGAAGCATTAAATGCGCTCAGCCTCAGAAGTACGTTACCCCGTGCACACAAAATAGTGTAATATGAAGAAATCCCCTTTTCTGTATTTCCCTAATCCAAAACGTTGTGCGATATGCTCGCGCTCTTCCATTTAGCCCCTCTTTTTTTTTTACTTTTTTTCATCACCCCGTATCCCCGGGCATTTTTGATAACATGCGTCAAGGCGCGCAGGCGTCGCAGGGGCGTTCACCATCTCCCGTTTCCCCTCTCGCCCTCACGCGCCAATTGAAACAAAAGCGCATATTCGTCCTAGCCGCGTAGCGTGGGCGGGACTAGGTGGAGGGAGGTGTGCGCGTGCGGTATGGAGAAGAGGGGGTGAGCCGTTGCCCGTTGACAGAATCGCTCGAGGTGTCGGTTCCCAATTAGCGGAGGAAAGCATTCCAGGGCACGCGACGGATTCCCAATCGATTTTCCCGGATGCGAGGGAAAGTCCCTATTAAAGGGAAAATACGGTCTCGTAATTCGATACATCACATCATCGGACTGCAAGTAAAATGGAAAAAAGAAAAAAAAAGATTTCCTATGTATGCATTTGCTATTTCGTAAACTAGATAAGTTCCCCTGCCTCCGCCAACAATTTTCTTTAACAATTATTTTAGTTGAGTAAAATTAGTAAAAGTCACTTAGAAACGAAAGACGCTGAGAAATGATGGCGTACTTTGATTATCTCAATAATAAACTATAATTCATTTTATTATTGTCAAAAATATGAATGTATGGTAATACGGTTTCGCTGAGTTTTATATGAAAAAAACTGTGATGCAAAATGTTCTGATTTAGGCGGCACTTTCTGTAAATGTATTGCAACTCGAAGGCATGTTTAGGTGCAATAAAATAATATTTCAGTAAAAAAAGCTACCTTATTGCTGGAAAAATAATGAATGAATGGGGAAAATGAAGAAATTTTTTTAAATTTTAAATAACAGACCAAAATTGCAAAAAAAAAAAAATTAGCAACAAAAAATTAATTTAAAAAAAAGCTTTTAACGTCGCGCCAGAGAGAATTACTGAGCATCGAAGATTACCAGTCTACCTTGGACTCACTCCTGCTCCATTTTTTTTTTGGTCTGTTTAGCTTTATTATTAAGCACCGCTTTGCCACATAAAATTCAAGAGCAAAATCACGAAATATTTAAAAACGGAGTTGTGATACATTTTTTTTAATATTCGCTATATTATTTCTTCAAAAGCAAAACGTTCGAGCTGCCAGCGGCCTCAAATAATTACCACAAAAAAGTAAAAATTATATGATGATTTTTCCAGCTAGCGTCATTTCATAACAATATTTAATAACTCTTATCGGAAATTTCGTTGTTTAAAAGCCGTTGTATTTAAATCTATCAGGATAAAAAAAGTAGAAAAATGTTTTTAAGAACTGCGTTTATTGCTTTCCAGTCACTCGATTTACTACTGAGTAATCGAGAGATTAAATTTGAAATCGAAATATCTTATGCTTTACTAAACGGCAATGCGCTGCTGTGCAGAGATAATAAGTATTTCATTTGAGGCAGTGGCAACACACTGCTTTCAAATAGCCGAATTTCAAAATTAAAATTGAAGGATAACTATCTTGCATTTTGCCGAATGGCAATAATCTGACGCGCTGGAGATAAAAATGTTTTACTTCGAACGTTGCTACTTCTCACTTAAAATCGTGGAGTCTGTTAAATTTGTACAAAATATGAAATAAATCAAAAACAAACTGGGAATACAAAATTCATGCTTCAAGATGCCCTTGTTCGAATGGAGGACTAGGTGTATTAAAAATTCCTTGGTTCTAAATGCCGCCGTTTTTCCGCAGTGCGAGGAACATACATATATAGAAAAATAGATCGCGATAATATTTGATGGCAACAATTTGAAAATTGATTAGGGCGAAAAGTGAGTTTCGACACTTTTGGTGCTATATAATAAAAAAGCAGGCATCTCAAACTTCAATCTGTAATCTCAATGGGCGAGATTTTAATATTCGGTAAATAAAATTAATGGCTATTCTTGTCAACTGATAGAACTAAATATTTTCTATTAAATAAAACTGTGGCTTATCTTAAAAATTGCAATTTCAATTGAAAAAAAATAGTGCATTGTATTTTTTTTTTCTTCTTCTTTTTAGTAAAATTGTACAAACAAGGTAATGTTAAACTATTAAAAAGCTTTTTACTATTGGAATCAAATTTTAAAAAAGAGAAATAATAAAAACCGAAGGGGAAAAAAAAGTTCGTTTTTCCCACGTTCTTATTTATCTCTTAAAGGTCGAAAGGAAAAAAAGAGTACGTGGTGTGTGATATCTTATAACTTTGCAAATGAAGCGTTTTATACAATAAACTCACTGGCATAGGTTCGACTCGACATACAACTTACTCTGCAAGACTCGACGCCACATACTTCTGGCATTGGATTAGAATCGACACTGACATAAAACTAACTCTTCCTATAATCGAACCTGCGTAAAACTGAGTTCGGCATAGAATCGACCTGTCATTGAACTGACAGGTACAGGTAAGAAGCGGGCAGGATACTAAGGCTGCGTTCACACGAGGGCGTAAAGCGCATAGAGGCATAGTCATAAGGGCATAAAATACGGGAGAACTGTTCACACTTGTAAGAACGGGGTGTAAGCCGTGGCCAATGAGAGAAGCTAAATTAGCGCATGCGTTGATGTGTCTATAACTTCGCGCGCTGTTTTCCCGCTCGATTGATTTCCCGCGTTCGCTCTGCTTGTTTTTTTCGTTGTGTCATGGCTTTTTCAGCTCGCCACAAAGTTTTACTGGCTCATCAAAATGATCTTTTATCTGCCCTTCTCATTAGCCAAGAGGCAACGGAAGAAGGTACAAAAAAACGAAAAAGAACGAAATGGTCGAGAGATATTTTTTTGGAAAGGCCAATACTTGGTTGGCACAACGAGCTTCTTCCGAAACTCAGAAATGGAAACGAAGATTTATTCTTTAATTTCACTCGTATGTCGGTAAGTACATAAAGTTAAAATAATTATTCTTATCTTTTATTTTAATTAATTATTTGCTTAATTAATAGCCCTATTTAATAATTTTTTTCTATTTCATAGGTTAAACAGTATGATTATTTACTGTCTCTTGTGAGTGAGAAATTGACAAAAAAAAACACTTGCATGAGGGAACCTCTCACACCATCTGAGAAGCTTTCTGTATGCTTAAGGTAAATAATTTTTTTATATATGTAACTTAGTCAAATGCAACTATTTTTATAAAAATATATATTTAAAAGGCAAGCTATAAGGTAACTTCCTCTTGATAAGTCTGTCTCCTGCCTGCTCAACAATTATTCACTTATGCACTTTTATAAATTTTTTAGATTTAATTTGGAATTATATACATATTCATAGATTTTGATACTTGCACTTGATTTACACATGCTCTGAGAATTTAAATGATATTCTAGATTAGTTCGCAGCAATAATTAATCATTTATTTGTTTGCATTATTTCATTTTTTAAATTTTAATTAACTTTAAATTTGCTTTTTACGAATAGAGAATGTTTGCTAAATTCAAATTTCATTCCTTGCAACAATGGCGCAAGAGAATTATTTAAATTTAATTTAACTTTACTATTTATTATTTTGAATATATGTGTAGATATCTTATTTATCTATTTACACATTATGACCTCGAGCTATTTGTGTTTCATCTTGGTTTGCCTACTTTTATTCACTATCATAAGATGCAAAATGTAGAATAACTAAATTCTGTTAGACAGAGACTATGAAAGATAGTTTTAAAAGTAATAGGCATTTCATTTATAGTCAAATCCTTATTTAAATTTTTAAATAAGAAATAATTTAATCAGTATTGACTTTAATACTTTTATCTGAATTTTACATTTAGAACAAACTGAACTGCTAAAGATAAAAAATATTGTTAATTGTTTTGTAGGTTTTATTGGAATGAGCTAAATTTATTTGCTTTGTGATGTGCTCATGAATTTCTTAATATGTGATATAAATGAGCTAGTTTCCCTTTAAAACGCCTGGAACAATCATCTGCTCCTTTGCAAAAATGAACAAAATAGTGATTGAGTGTTTCAGTTTATTAAATGAAATATTGTTCGGTATCTATTGTTTTTATTATTTATGAGCTTATTCATGTCTTAAATTTCCCTGCAGCTGCTCTTCACAATCTTTCTGATTTAATAATTTCTGATATTACTTCTGCTGTACTTTAGACTAATTACCGAAATTTGAGATTTATCATTTTTATTTCGAATTGTATTGTGCTAATATTATTTCAGATTTCTTGCTACTGGAGACTGCTACCAGACATTATCATTTGGTTTCCGGATAGGTAAATCTACCATTTCAAAATTTATTCCAGAGGTTTGCCAAGCAATTGTAGATGTTTTAGGAGAAAAATACTTAAAATTTCCTCAATCAGCAAAAGAATGGGAAAGCATTGCAGCTGGCTTTGAATATAAATGGCAGTTCCCAAATTGTGTAGGTGCTGTTGATGGTAAGTTTATTATACAGAAATACCAGACTTACTTAAAATGAAAGAAAAGTAATTTTGTGTTAGAAGAAACCTTCATTTATACAATGCAGAAAATAGTGAAAGTGCTAAATTTTATCTTCTAATATCCTAATTATAAAAATATTATTTAACACCTTGACTGCTCGGAGCATCACTAATGATTCAAGAATGACCTTACTTTTCGCACCCACAACATTGAATGTGATTCACAGGTTTTGTATTTTTTGGAGCCATATAAGACACTGGTGCTTCATGAACACACAGATTTACACGACTAAAATTACTGCGATGGCCTCACAAAGTTGCTTTATATTCTTGGTTTCTGGAAACTTTTCTATGAATTATTACATGATTTTAATACATATTTTGCTGCAATAACTTTTAAGTAATTATTATTTATGTGGAAGTATGACAAAAATGTTGTAATTAAAGGGATTGTGGGGTTTATTTAATGAATATGAGAAATTTTGAACATTTTAAGATGTTTATACATTCACTAGGTTATTCATTTTTTGTTATATATATGGTGTGTCACTATTTGTTTAATTTTACTAATTTCTACTATCAAGACAATGAATTCTTATGTTGCTTTACGGTGAATTACATTGTAAACTATTTATTATTTAGTTAATAATTTTTTAAATATTCAGACTACGTATAGAACTGATTTTTAAGTTAAATGGGACAAGAAAACATAATTAAAAAATGGCTCAACAATGTATTTTACCTGACTTTTCTGTGGTAGTCAACGTGTTAATTCTACTTGTCCTGTCCCTTCCCCTTATCTTTTTTTTTTTTTTTTTCAGGAAAACATGTTGAAATAAAAGCTCCTGCGTTGGCAGGTTCAGTATATACCAATTACAAAAAATTCAACAGCATAGTGTTGATGGCATCCTGTGATGCAAATTACTGTTTTGTATTTGTAGATATAGGTATAATTCTCATAGATTATAGTAATAATGTTGTATACAAAATATTTTATTTTAAAAATCACATATACGACTTTAATAAAAAATTTGTACATTTCTTTTTAGGTAATTTTGGACGTATCAGCGATGCAGGAGTTTTTTCAAATTGTTTCCTGGGACGAGCTTTGGATCAGAATACGCTGAATCTGCCATGCGATAAAAAGTTGCCTAAAAGTGCAAGAGTTTTGCCTCATGTATTTTTAGGCGATGAAGCATTTGGTTTGAAAAAGCATTTTTTGAGACCATATCCTCGAACCAGGAGTAATTTATCATGCTCAGAGAAAATTTACAACTACAGACTCTCTCGAGCAAGAAGATGTATTGAAAATGCATTTGGCATATTATCATCTCGGTGGCAGGTTTTAAGAAAACCACTTCTTTTAACACCAGAAAATAGTGAGATAGTTGTAAATGCCTGTTGTTGCCTCCACAACTTTTTAATTAAAGATGGGATTGAGCATGGAAATAAACTATATTGTCCCAAAAAGTATGCTGATTACCCTTTGTTGAGCGGAGAGGTCCAGGATGGGCTCTGGAGATCTGGTGAAGGTTTGAGATCTGTTTCGCAACAATCTTCAAACAACTCCACAAGTCTTGCCAAAAACATCAGAGATAATTATGCCGATTATTTTTCAAATGAAGGTTCTGTTCCCTGGCAAGGAAAGTATATTTAATTTTTTTTAGAGAGTTATAGGGCTCATGGCGATTCTCTCTCTAAACAAAAAAACGAGTGGAAGTAGTTACCGCAAGGTCACTAGGAAACACTGCTTTTTTATATTCAAACAAAATAATTACATTAAGATTGAGACATACCTTTTTTTAATGACACCTAGAAACATACTTTAACAATAGCCTTATTGTTATAGGAATACACTAAATAATTGCAATGGCATTTTTGAATGAAACTTACAGAATGCAATAGTGAAATATGTATAGAACAGCATATTTCTGCATTGCACTGTAGTACTCTCTATACTATAAACATGCACATATATATATATATATAAAACGTTCAATTTTTTATATGTAATTTATCTTAGGAGCAATACCATATTCTAAATATGCCTAATTTATAAAAAAAAAAAAATTCCTGAGGATAAGTGACAGCCTGTATACAATATTTTTTCCATTTTGCAGGTATGAAAGCAGTTACGCAGAAAACAGTACTTACCAGACATTAATTTTTTTTTTCCTTTTTCAGTCAAAAGGAACATGTTTCTGCATTTAGCACTCCTTATTCACTGTCACTGTCGATCACTACAGTAGTTGGCTGCACTATCAGTATCATTATCGCTAGTACTATTACCCCACAACTAGTCACCATGACCTGCAACCACAACTAAACTAGTACAATTCTATGAAATGTTTAACCAACAATGAATTTTATGCTCAATCATCAAATATATTTTGCTGTGTTGCCAGCTGTTTTTATACATCTATTTCCATTCATTTGCATGTATAAGCTGCACCCCTGAATTTGATATGCTTTTTCTGAAAAAAAGGGGGGTTACATTCGAATACAGTACAAAGTAAACAATGGTATTACTTTTGTTAATTTCTGTAAACTTCACCCAACCTTTGTAACATGACACTCTACTTTCCTGGATTTAATAATAATTCAAAAAGGCTTTTCCTCAATATGTTCTAGAAATCTTAACATTATGCATTTTTTTCATTTGCTGAAAAATTAAAATTACAAACACCTATGCTTTATCTAGACATTTCTGCTAGAGAAATGACATGAATTTAACACATCAAAATTTCTGTGGATAATAAATAATAAATGCTGTGTTCTTCATTAAATTATACACTGTGCAATGAATTGTGCATGTTATTCATTTTTATTAAAAATAAATTCCTATGATAGATAACATAATTCAAAAACAGAAACAAAGATCACCAGGAGACGAAAACTGTCTAGAACTGTGACTGTTGGTTTAAGGATACATCACTGCATTTTTTTCCTTTTTGAACTTCGCAAGAGCATTTTCTCAAAACATTAATTTTTTTAACTATTTATACAAAGCTTATGTAATTAAACTGATTATTGTTCTTAAAGTGAAAATAATTTTAAAGAAATATTTTTATGGTCAAAAATGCACGAAACCAACAATTCATGATACCGATTTGATGTTTTAATTAGCATTCAAAGCAAATAGCAATACAATATTTTCATCTTTTTCAATAAATTTATTTTTAAAATCTTGAATTAAAAAAATATTTACAATTAAATATATATATATATACAAAGACTTATTTACAAACATGCATTTTTTAAAGAGTTTTCATAATAAATTGAAAAATATGGCATCAGTCATCTACAGGATCATACACAGCGTGCATGATCCTGAGCTTAACTTTTGCTTTTAAATTTTCATCCATATTTTTCAATTTATTATGGAAACTCATTAAAAAATGCATGTCATCATCATACACTTCTTTGGCCATTAAATCGCTATTTTTTTTCATTAATTTTAAAATTTCTTCTTTGAAATTTTCGCTTTTTCGCTTCAGTCCTCTGGGAGTTTCCGAAGTCGTACATTCATTTTGATGATCTTCATCACATGACATATCTAGATGACTGACCTCGTTATCAAATAGGTCCTGTGATGAAAGAATCTCTTCCTCAGCAACAGGAAGCGGTGATGCATTGCTACAACTAGGCTCATCCACTGGTTTCACATTGAAACGAGTGCTACATTGAAAAAATAAAATAATACACAATATTAAAATAAAAAAATTAACACTACATACAGAATTTAAGAATTCTAATATGCATGAAGATTTAGTGAAACCTTGTTAAATAACTGCTCATTAATTAATGAATATATTTATTACATCCTGAATAATAGTTTAACTAAGGCTTACACACACTATGAGATTTTTAATAGGAATTATTAGTAAATACATTAAAAAAATTTCTGAGTGTCGAGTTTATTTCTATTCTGTTCTAGGAGGATCTGTAGAATGAAGTTGCAATATCATGATTTAAGTTTCTTATCTATGTATTATTCTTGTCATTGCAAGATAATTATCAGTTGTACGATGTCCTTCAAAATCTACATTTTGATTTTCTAAATTAATACTAGAGACAGCTAGAATTCTGGATTATGAACATCAATTTCAGCAAAAAATTCAAATTCTTAATTAAAATGTTATTTTTGGTTTTATTATATTCAAAAAAGACAAAAGAAAAAATATTACATTTTTCAAAATTAGTTTTATGCCTAGTATCTAGTTTGCATTACTGAAAATAAATGAGTCATTTAAAATACGCTATATTTTTTTAATGCACTGATACTATATTGTACATTAATAAAAAATCCTCAATAATTCCACTTAGTTTTCCAGAGTGGAATTATATGATATTCACAACTTAATATCAAAAACAATTCATTAAATTACATAATTTCTACATTTTTAACAGCCTATTCTTATACTAGTTACAATATATAAAACAGAATTTACCGCCTATGTCTGATTGTATCTTCTAAAAAGGCCATCTGCTCAGCAAGTGCAAATTTTCTTATCTTAGATGCACCATCACCACTCCTTGTTGCCAAGGTCTTCCTGTACCTGATGTATGATCTTCGGATGCACTTCCAGCGGTACTGAAGCTCTTTCACTATAATAAATTTTTAAAGATGTATAATATTCCACGAAATAATTTTACTAGGACAAGCTGTCAGGATAGTAAATGTTCACATAAGTGAAAAATAAATGTATCTAATTAAGAATCTGAAAATGTATCTAAGTAAGAAAATGTTTTTCCGTAGTTGTAGCAAATTTCAAGCCTTTACAAATTAAATCATCCGTTAATAGCTGAACTTAACCTTTAACTTTTTCAATATTGATTTCTTTTATTATCATAAACTGTCATAATTTCATTCAAATCAGAGCCATTACTGCTTTGGCAAAGCTTTCATTCTTAACATTACAAATTTGATGAAGTAGGCCAAGTTACTGACGCATGTGTGGGGATAAACTGAACAACTTCTGATCACACAGTCAAAATAAGAATTAAAAAAGAAATTGGGAGATTCATGATAGAGCAAAAAATTTGTGTTAAAAAGTGTATTTCTTCTTACTGGTGAACCATGTTATTTCTAAAAAGAGTTGGGTGCCATTTTCTTAACAGCAGAATTATAATTTTCTACAAGCTTTATCTTTGTGTGTGCAAACATGTTTTGGTATTATATATGAATACTTGTTTTGGGGGAGGGGAGGATTAATTATTAATGTTTTATATATCAAATATATGTAATTCGACAGAGGAAGTGGAACTGAACAATATGTAAGTGATCTAAAATGTCAGTTTGTCACATAAGTTAGTAAGATAATACAGAAAGGTGTTCAATCAATAAATCCAAAAACTAATCCTCTCTACTTAATTCATAAAACAAACCATATTCAGAATTTCATCCTTCAGAGTAAATAGATAGTTTAGAACATAAATGTGATGACATATCACTATAATGTGATATGTTATTGAAGTAAATCACGATGAATGTGAATAATGTTTATAATGAAGTTTTTAAAATAATTTTACTAGCTTGGTCAAACATCAATCATTTTATTTTTTGAACTTGCACAACTGAAACATTTCAAGTTCAAGGACTTCACATTTCTCCCTGGCTTTATTTCCCTATTATTTAGCCCCATTACACATCCTTACTAGTTTGAAATAAATTATTTTCTTTTTATTCAATAAACATGGCATACACATTCATTTGTAATTTAAGCTTCTTCAAAAATTACTACACTGTTTTCTTTCTATGACACTGAAAGAAATTTAAATACATAAATAAAGATAAAGGGAAATTTTAAAAGGCTTGAAAACAGTCAATGATACAGTAAAATTGAGTTTTCTTTGATTTCACCTCACTGAATAGGTTTCTCTTTCTTATTATGTGAACTTTATTCTGTGATAACGTAAAAAATAATACAGATAAATGAAAACAGCCAAAAATGCAGATTTGAGACTTTTGCATATCTTTGTTTCAGATACATTTATATAACAGTATTATATACTCGTATCTTAATTTTTACTTTCATTTTCCGAAAATAGCTGTAGATCTTTTAAGCAATATCAATCAAGTTCAAATTTTCTTCTTGTGTTATACACAGTTAAAATACAAATTGTTTATATTTTGGAAATTCAAATAAAATTGCATTCTGACACTGTTACTAGGTTTTCTAATGATGATCATTTACATGTTTATTGCTGAATGAAATTCAAATTCTGCATGTTTCATAAATTTTACGGACTATAGGTTTAAATACCGTAAGCTAAAATACATGCATTACACACATATATATATCTAAATCATTCACAGTATCCTACATATACCCATAATCATATAAGCACAATAATGACAGACATAACTTTTAATTTACAAAATCAAATTTAATAATGGACTTTTTTAAAAAAAAGCATGTATGCCAGAGACAAGTTAAATATGAATGCGATTTAATTAAGACCTAGCGATATAAATAACAAAACAAAGAGAGCAAAAAATTTACTTACCACCACAATTGGTATCCTCAGCAATCATCTCCCAGGCTTTCTGAACGAGGTTCAGATTCCTGTGATCCATAGATCTTGCATCCCAAATTACGGGATGGTTCTGGACCGTAGCGATTAAAATTTCATCAGATACGATGCGCTCCATGTTAAAAAAAATGTCGCGTTCGATGTGACAGTTTCCCGCTTCGTTTTAGCTTCGCTCTGATTGGTTGACGCTTATCCCAAACTCGGCGTAAAGTTGAGAATCGTGAACCTTAAGCCCTGAGCCCTAAACCAGATTTTGTGACGTAGCACAGACTGGTTGCCTTGGCAACGGTGCTCGGCTTTAACCACTTATGACACTTATGCCCTCGTGTGAACGGGGCCTAAAACTTCACCATTGGTCGCACAGGTATAGTCCCGCCGCACAACTGTGCAGCTCCGCCCCACCTTTGAGGTACAGCAAGCCATGGGACCGTCTGATAGTTTTTCATCCTTCTTCCCCTCCTACCAACACTTCAAGAGAATATTCTTCACGTCATTATTCTGAGTGCCGCTCTGCCGCAAAGACACTATACCCTTACAATCATCCATGCATGTTTCGAACCCGGGCTCATTGGTACGACAGTTAGCGTCACTAACCCCTGACACTGTATTGATACGACGTTGGCGCAAGATCGACGTGGTAAAGAACTTACTCTGCATAATATTAATGCCGCATGTGACGAAAAACGGCACAGAATCAACATGGCATAGGAATCGACACTGGCATGATATCGACTCGGCAAAGAACTGGCTTTGCTTAGAATCAACGCGACTTTCTGTCGATATTACATGCAATCGATTTTGCATAACATGGTCGAAGGTCATAATTAGCAACGACAGATAATTAAGAGGATGAAAATTTGACTAAATTGTTATTAGAGTCGCTGCATCACCAGCATAAAATCAAAACCGGCTTTCCAGTTGCAATGCGGATCCCGTATCGGCAGAGAGGTTATTGATTCAATGCAATATGAATCCTGACCCGCTTTTCCAACATTCCAGGAAATAGGTAATTGAGCTTTCCAGGAAGTTCTGGGATTGAGATTCCAGGAAATATATAATCCTTCTCTTCGCCTCGCCTTGATCTAGCGTCAAAAATGTGCAAAAGGAATGGTATGATCTCAGTTTCTGCAATTTCCTTGGTATAGTGGTGATTACTGGGAATGCTTGCAATTCATAACAACAGAGATCGCTTCTGATTATAAATGGCGCCTCACGCACTCCCGCCTGTGGCCAATAACATTTATTTTCACTTTATTATTTATTACTTTTTCTATTAAGCAGTAGACTAATTCACTATATTAAGAGAAAAAGCAATTAGAGTTTTACATTTTACATTAAAATTTGTAACGATGAACATGTACTTTCATGCATGTGTTTATTCTCCTTACTGCATATTTTGATACTTATCCTCATCAAACAAGTCTCAGATCCTTTTTATGTCCTTGCACGAAGTAAAGAAAGTATTGTAATCGGGAAAAATTTCGGGTACCATATTTCAGGGGAAATATCCTTTTTGACGTTTCCCATATTCATTCGGGGGATATTTTTGCAAGACATCTGTACGTACGGACAAATGACAATTAAGAGCAGGATCCGGACAGCTGGGCGGCTTACACAGACTAGTCGTGTATTGTCCGATACCCGCAACTGTCTAGAACAACGCCCTAAAACAGAAAGGTTGACATTGCCATACAAGGGCTGGTCGGATCGTATATGAAAACTTTTGTTGACACTTCCTTACATACAGGAGACGAAGGATAATTGATACACATATTAGATAAACATACTGAATCATAATAGATAAACATAAATGATACATAATCATAGGACTGAATTGCTCCGTGCCATACATACAATTACTGATACTGATTCATATATAATCCTCGGATTGAATTGTTCCGCGCCATACATACAGTTTGTATGTACGGACAGAATAAAAGACTCTTTTTCACAAAATGGATTGTAAAATGGATTTAAAGGGAATTCAAATGTTTTTTTGTTTTTTTTTTTGAGTCTGTACGGACGTACGCACGGACATATGTGTGCATGTATATATCTCGCAAACTTCAAAACGATTAGCCGTAGAATGTTGAAATTTTTTATATGGAACTGCTGTAACATCTGGTTGTGCATACCACACTTTTTTATTGCAGTCGTTAATACTAAAGGTATGCATGCATATATATCCATATGTGTGTGCATAGCTATAGTTTAATAAAGTAACGAATGTAATTCTTTGCTTTCTCTCAATATATGTATGGTAAAAAAACAATTCCATAATTTTCATTTATAGTCACTATTACTTTATTAAATTATATATATA
>KK121083.1:138688-168102 GCA_000611955.2 Stegodyphus mimosarum
TTATAAACTATTATAACGCTTTAAACAAATTTATTTATTCAAATGTACGAAGAAAATGTAAATAACTATGGTATACTTAACGAAAATAATTCGTTGATAAAAATCTGCCGCTTGTTTACGTCTGTTTCCAGGATTATACAATTTTCTGTAAAGAAAAAATTGAGACGAATGTTTTAAGAATAATTGTTTCAGATGGCTCTAAAAGTTAGATTTCATCATTTTGTGAGATTGAAGAGAAAATTTTCCACCCGAAGAACTGCTACGGATTTTATTGATTAATATTAATATTACTGAGTGTTGAGTGTGTGTGTGTGTGTAACAGCGGGTAAAACTTTTAATGCCGAAGCAAAAGAAACATTATTTTTTCTGTCTAGATATAAATACCATAACGCTGGAGAATAAAACGTTTCGCAATTTCAAAGTAATCATTGTTTTATAACAGAAAATCGGGTATCCGCACATATCCTGGCTCTACTTAATTCGGATAATCGATGTTTAATTTATAACTTACAAAATATTGCAAATATAAAACACCTTGCCAGTTATATCCATTTTATGACAAAACACCTACCACTGCTATCATAGTCGTAGAAAACTTTGGCTTATCGATGCAGAAGACAGGAAAAATATGCAATGCCCTCCCCGAAATTCGAGCTCCTAACCTCCCGACAACACGCCCGACGTACTTCCTGTTACTCCATGAAGGCAGACCAAAGGGGAGAGAAAATACTTTATATACTCCCCGTTTTAAAGGGAGATTAGGAATAAGAAAACCCAGTCTCCAAATCCTGGAAGTGAAGAATTATCGTCCACCATTTTTTTTTTTTTTTTTTTCTTTTAGTTCAGACTCCACTTCAAGATTCTTTTTGAATTTTTCGATGTTAGAAAACCGAAGAAATCCGCATATGCTCTCCCTAGGACCCGAACACCTTACCTACCAATGTTGCGTCGAACACTTCCAGTTACGTCACGATGGCATGTGGAAGGGACGGAGAAAATACCTTACGTAGTGACCCCCGATGTCTGTCAAAGGTCAACAACGATGCATAAGGAGAACTCTCAGTGTTGGTCACAAGTCACATCATGAGCGAAAAAGGTTAGAGAAATAGTATATTTTTAAATAGTAGTAGTAGTAGTAGTAGTAGTAGTATCCCAAGTAGCCACGAAGAGTGAAAATAATTTATTAAAGACGAAAAGATTTTAAAGCAGTTATTATAAAATAAAAATAACATAATTTTACTTCGGTCTTAAAGAGATTTTAATTCCGAAGCGATTTTAAATCCCGAAGCCGTTTCCTTATTTTTATAATAATCACACTATTGTACATCATTAAGTGTGCATTCAAACATCTCCAAATATGAACATACCAATGAAGTCAAGATTTGGGTTACACTATTCTCTTTCACAATAGAGGAATTTATTAACGTGTGGCTCCTTTAAGCTAAATATATAAGCGAGTGCATACTGAATAAATGTACTAGGAGGCTCAAAAAATTGTGTACAGGATTTGCATCATCCGAAAATCTGAAAACATGGTCTCATCTCTCCAAAAATTGCCTCTTGGAAATTACCCCCCCCCTGCACATTTTGCCAAGTGCTTCTTGCAAAACTTAACTGTTCGATTCAGATCATCTTTACTGAGAACATGAATTATTCTTGAAATGTTACTTTTCCCTAAATAGTACTTCAAAATGCAATGAAGAGCCTTTTGTTTCACGACCCGTTTGCTTCATACATTTTCTTGAGTTACTACGTATGTTCTATTCAACTTTTTCTGCCTTACGGGACACATTGATGTCCGCCGTCTTTCAGAATATTGCTAGAGCGCTTCCGAATAGTACTATACGTTTCAAATAATCTTTAATTCTAGTAATAAATTACTCTTAGGTTGACCTGTCTAAAACTCTTTCTCCTAAACTCTTTTCACTTGCGTTTTCAAATTTCCAATAGCACTTTAAGATGAAATTCGGTTCTACAAAGCTTTCTCCAACTACGTCCATTATTTCAGATGAGTTAAGCTAGGAAGTTACCTGAAAATTAAATGAATGATCAGTATTCTTAAAACAGAATTATCAGTATGCTTAAACTGTGTAGGTATTTTTTTTGGAGATCGTATATATAGTTTCAAGGCGTTAAGGCCGGTTAAGTTTCGAGGCTTATCAAAAAAGAAGAGTCAATAAAAATATCTAAAATCTCCTTCTGTAGTTTTAGATTTTAAAGCCAACCTCCATTACTTTATAAAAATTAAAATATTATGTAACACAGGGTTCCGTCATCCTTCTTTAAATATAAACAGACCGTCAAAGTTATTTCGCAGTTACCGAGCGAAGCCTCCCTTGAAGGCTAATGAAAAAGAAAAGCTGTCAAACAGCTGGACACATGTGCGTGTTGCCAGCTTAAGACGCCATGAAACAAACAATCATCAAATAAACGCTACAAAACCCGGACCCATTGTTCAAGCAACAGATAACATTGGAAGCAAATGGGGGAAAAAAAACCCATCCATGACAGAATTTGAGTTTAGTCTGAAACAGGTGTATTAAACGCTTGAATGATCAAGGGGTCAGGCTTTGTTTGCGACGAGAGATATAGGCCTGCTACAGAGTAGTGTTTCAGACGGATTACCAATTCAATGCACACCCAGCCAGTCCATTTTTAGAGGTGACAATGAGAATTGCGTGTGCAAAGAAGGGTGGTACAAATGAAGTTTGTTTTGCTGGGCCTGTCTAAAGATCCTTGAACTAAAAGTGTGTCCTGGCGAAATGACTATTCTGGGGTAACTCTTGGAGTTAAACTGTTGCTAAAGCTACCATTCAGTACTTTAGTTCTATTGATAACAATAGTGATAATGATAATCCTTTTATAAATTTCTAGCCTTGGAAATACGTATATTAGCTTTCATTTAATGACCTAGCTTTGTAACCGGAATGCTTTGGAAGTCCTAATTTAACAAACAAAAGCCCGCAAGAAATTTTTAAAAGGAAGAAAGAAAAACTATGTTGTAGTTACAATACAAAGCGATATAGACTACCAGTGCGATAATATATGTACAGATGCAAATTCTCGCTGATTAAATAAAATGCGAGCAATATGCTGAATATTATCTGCGATGTTCATAAAACACAGTGCGCTTCGTAAACACATTTTCCAAATCTTATTGCAAAATGCAAGCATTCAATCATTCGGCTACATTAACCCAACATTTGTATTATGTTTGGTGCCTATTTCTCGACTAATGACTAATGACTAATTTCAGTACTTAAGAGACATAAAAATTTACAGTACTTTCTAGGTGTGAAAATTTGCAATACTTTTTACGTATTCGAACTAAGGACCTTCCGAGTGCCAGCCGGGTGTACTTTCCAGTTGCACCACGAAGGCACGCACACGCACGAAGAAAATACCTTTATTCTCCCTCACTTCAAGAACGAGAGAGAAGGATGCGATCCTAGTTGCCAAATCCTGGTGGGGATGAATTATGGCCCACCAAATTTTATTTCCAGCCGACTTGTAGAAACAGAAATTTTGAAGCAAAAGTATGAGAAAGCAAGCCATATATTTGCCGGAAATCGAGCCCCATACATTCCGATTGCCTGGCTTTCCAGTTAACCATGAAGGCACGCGATAAGGAGGGAAAATATACCTTACAACTTAAGCTCAAATATGTTGATAAATTGCATCTGTGCTTACAAATTATGGATTAAAGAATTAAAGTGCTTTTTTTTCTTTATTTTTTAATCTAAAATTAATTTTTATATAAGAGTATATTTTTATGTAAATTGAAATTTTCCGTTAGACAAAATTTCTCGTCATGTAGTTGCCAAACAGCTTAAGCTTCTCAACTACTCGGCAACTTTCAAAATAAGTAAGAGTAAGAAAGACAGCTAACCTAAGATTATATTCAGATATACAGGGGTACATTAAACTGGAATTCCGTGCCTATAACATAATTTAAATAAGATAAAACAATTAAAAAGTAAAACATATTATAATTTACAAATCTACCTAAAGGGGCGTTGTATCAATTTTTCAACAGAAAATTATGTAGCTCTCCTAAACAAGAATTAAGTTTTATGGAATTTCTTACTTCTTCTTAAGTATTAATTTAAAAACGTTCTCTTTCCGAAGTTTTTGTCTTTCAAAAATTTTAATTTTAACCCCCTTTTCTATTTTTCCTCTCATTATTCTACGAGTTTTTAGGCTTACACAGCCTCATAGTGTACGATAAGATCGAACTATAAGATAATATAAGAAATAAAGTAAGATAATGCAGAAGATCGAAATTATTTTCATATCGTCTTTAACTAGTTCATAATATAAACCTTGAGCCGTGCAGTTATAACTATTTGTTTATCTAAATAAAAGTTATTTGAATTAGCAAGCGGTCGTAATTGCGTGACTCCCGTAGTTGGAAAGGAAGTTTGAACATCGGAGAATAATATGCAGTTGCAGTTGATAACGAGACAATACCAGGTTCCGAAGTACATTATATTTTTCTCACCTTTTTAGTGTTAGTTGTGTGAAAACTTCTCTTCAGCCGGCGCTAATTTGGCAAGATTATTCTGATAATTCAAATTCTAAGTCAATGCTGGGGATTGTTATAAGTGGTTTGCTGACAAGTTGCTGAAGATCAACAACGAAGATACTGCCGTGAAGTTGGGACATTTTTTTATTTCCGTCCGTTAAAAGGTTCTTTCAATGCTCTAAAAACTTTATGTTTTCTTATATTTTTTAGTCCAAAGGGATTTAGTCCCGAAGGACTATTACTTTCGTTTTGCGATTTTGCGTTGATTCACTCTGAATGCCCGATTCACTTTTCAAATTGTTGCCACTAAATGTTATCGCTCTGCATTAAAGTTTAAAAAATGAAAAATCTGCATAAATGTATGCATGTTATTATTATTATTTTTTTTGACGTAGCTTTCTCTTCAAAAATCGTCTGCGTGCGTTGCACGGGAAAATAAAAAGGAATTTTAATTACAGTTCTAAATAAATAGCCAAATAAATGTGAAATTCGTAACAATATTCTCTAAAACTTTAACGAATTTTTCATTAACAAACTCAAAGATTTCAAAGCCAGCAATACCAACGTTGTACAGAAAAACATTTTTATCTCCAGCGCGTGAGAGCGTGTACCGAAATTTCTAAAGATATGCTCAATTTAAAATTATTTTGCGATATTGCTGTTGAACTGAATTTTATGGTTTAAGTGCGAAGAACATGGTATTTAACAAATAAAGGTAACACACAAAATGTTAAATAAACGCCCCTTTGGACGTAATTTAAAATCTGAAACATTTCAGAATTTTTTTTGTTATATTGGTAATTCATATTTCCCGTTTTATATGTGATTTATGTGACTTTCTTCGCCTGCATATAAAATACAGGTTTTTTTTTTAACTCAAAGAGACAATTTGCTCAGAAGGGCTATTAATTTCAGTTTGGCATTTTGCGTCGTCCACTATAAAACGGCATTTCGCTTTTCAAATTGTTGCCACCAAACAGAGCCTTGAATCATATTTTAAGAAATTAAATAGTGAAGAATCTGCATGAATGTATGTGTGTTTCTCGCATTGTGATAAAACAACGGTAACTAGAGACATCAAATTCTGAATAACGTAATCTTTCACTCGAATGTGGGCATCTGGAAGTCAGATTTGGAATTTGTTTTATTATGTATATCATATTTTGTAAAACTTTAAAGAATTTATGATACGGTTTCAAAGCGAGCAATGGCAATACTCTACAGGGAAAAAATTATCTCCAACGCGAGAGACTGTGTATCAGAAATTCTAAAGATATGCACTTTTCAAATATTTTATGATATTGCTGTTGAATTGAATTTTATGATGTAAGTCCGAAGAACATGATACTTAACAAATAAAGAAAACATACACAACGTTAAAAAAATCTCCTCTTTGAGAGTAATATAACATCTGAAAGCTTTCAGATATTTTTTAATTAATTTATTCCTTCTTAATTCGGATTTTATGCTATTCATAATTGCATTTAAAATTCCGAAAGTAAATTGGATAAAGTAAAATAAGTGAATAGCAGCAAAGTATCTTGTAATTTCCTTCATACCTTGTATTCACTTTGCATTTATAACAAATTTAAATATTAAAATGAAAATGAAAATAAAATGAATAAAGTATAAAAGGAATAAAACAAGAGTCTAGTTTGCCTTTAAGAAGCATAAAGTGAATACACACTGCATATTTATTTGTGTATTTATTTCTAAGAATTATCTCTAAAGCAAAACTTTCTGATATTTTCGGCTTTAAGATTCGAACTCTTTTTTTAATTTAAATTTCTTGTTTTCGTTTAGAAAATACGAAAGTTAAATTTTGAATAAAATACTTGTACTAATATTTTAAATTTGTTTCGCTGATTTTTCTACTGCAGTTTTTTCTTTTAAATTAAGATAGAGTTTCTTGTTTGAATAAATTTTACTCTCTCTAAGAAATTGTTGTTGATCATTTTCTTTACTTTTCATTAAATACTGACACATAAAATAAGAGCGTTAATGATTTATTTGCAAACAGCCATTATCTCTCTTCTTACATAAAAGTGAAATCGGATTCCCCGAGGAGCGGTTGTTGTAGAACATTGTCAGATTTGCAAAAAAGAAATCTAATGAATAATTAAAACAAAATTTTTGAAGTTTTTTTTTATTTTTTAAGCCAAAGGAGCGCTTGAAAGGAGATTTTAAGGTGAATTACTGTAAAATGCTGAATCACTTTTCAAACTGTTGCCACCAAATATTATCGCGCTGTATTATTTTTAGAGAAATAAAATAAAGGAGAATTGTAAAAAAACAACGGCGCCTAGAGCCATCAAATTTTGAATAACTTAATGGTCCACCCGAGCACGGGCACTTGGAAGCCCGAATTTTGAATTTCGAATTTGTTTTATTATCTGTTTCATATTTTGTAAAATTTTAACGGATTTTTAATTAACAAGC
The DNA here is from genome assembly GCA_000611955.2 of Stegodyphus mimosarum. NCBI lineage: Eukaryota > Metazoa > Arthropoda > Arachnida > Araneae > Eresidae > Stegodyphus > Stegodyphus mimosarum. Next base: position 145,653 of record KK121083.1, read on the forward strand.
TCAATGATTTCAAAGCGAGCAATGGCAACAGTGTATGAACGAAAAAAAAAAAAAACATTTTATCTCCAGCGCGAAAGACTATCTGACGGAAATTCTAAAGATATGTCGTTTTTAAATACTTTGTGATATTGCTGTTGAATAGAATTTTATGTGGTTTAAGTGCTTAAGAACATGATATTAAATAAATAAAGATTACACACAAAACGTTAAAAAAACGTCCCTTTGGGCGTAATATAAAAGAAAGCTTTCCAGTTTTTTTTCTTGTTGTTTGTTTCGTTTTTGAATAAACAACTGCATTTTGTATTTAATATGCTACGATTCGTTCATAAAAGAAATTAAAATAAATTCCAGAAATGCAACTATTTTTTTAAAAAGAAAGGGAAATGCATTAGTGGTATAGATTACAGCATTTTGTCTCAACTGTAAGTCTCTGAAAAGATGAAGAGAAGTACAGTATAAATACAGATTCAGAATTTTGATTCAACGGTTTTACATATCTTCAATGCTACACTCAATAGTCGATCTGTAACACAAGGTACCATTTACAAATTTTAGGATCTATATGACTCTGTGGATTTATATTTTGGAATCAGCTGGTTTAAAACTCGCCGATTTACTAATTAGCAAATTTCTGTTACTTTTTAGGAATTAATAATAAAGAGAGTTGTTTAAGAATCTCTTAAGTGAAAAGCAAATGTTTTCGATTTGTTACACACATTTGCTCTAGATTATTCCAAGTAATTATTTCACATTTGTCTGCCAGTTTTAGACGTTTTTAACTCGGAATTTCGTTTCTATGGTTCTTGTTATCAAAAATTATATCAACACTTATTTTACTTTCTAGCTACTATGTTATCATTTAAAATTCTGTTAAAGCAAAAATTCGCGGAAAGGTATGACAATGTGGCTAATTGTCAATTAAGGTTAGAATAGCATGCGAGATCTTATATTTTAAAAGCTCTCTCTTTGATCAGAAAATCTTTTTACCTTCTCTCCCAATAAATTCTGATATTCCTTGGGTATACAATACATCTCTGTCCGTTCTACTGGTCCGATTAACGAAATTTAACTTGCATTTTTCATGTGTGGAAAGCGCGATTTAAGATACTTATTAGATTTATGTGTAGCACTATAAGTATTCTGACACAAACTCGGACATTTTTTGAAATGCCATACCTATATTTTTCCATATTTGGATTCTACGGCTCAAATTATACCTGAATATTAAATTTTGTAACAGTTGATGAAAAATTTACCGAGAAATTTTAAAATTTGTATTTGCTCGCTTTTTTTTCAGTTTGCGCTAAGAATAATTCACTTGAACAAATCCATAAGTTATGGTAACCAATTTTCCTTTCTCTTTCACTGTGGACGAGCGGAATAAAAGGCGCCTCCTTCATTGTTTTAAATAATTTTCACAAAGTGCATAAACCATATTTGGACGTTATTATTACTTCTGACAAATATGTCAAATTTCAAAACAAGTCAGTATATAAATTCACATGTATGTTTGGAAATTTTGAATAACAAATTCTAATTTTCTGCTGGTATGCCTAGAAATACATCTACTTTAAGATAATGGCAAAAATGTTGCAGGTTATAATTCAAATTTTTTTCGAAAAATTAATAAATATTACTAGAAAATACAAATTTTAAAAACAAACCAGAATATATCTACGATTTTTGTTTGGATTGACCCTAAGTTTCGAATTTTAAAAGAAGGAATCCAGTAAGATTAATAAAAAGATATATATATATATATATGGTATACAACTACTATTGTATACCATATTCAATGAGTACTGAGAAGCTGACATTTTGAGAGCAAATTTTTTAAACACTTCTAGTTCGATTTTTAAACTACTTGGCACATTACCATAATCTGAGTGGTGAAATCGAAATATGAAAAATAAAATTGGTATGTCTTTTCAAAAAGTAACGATTTGATGTCAAAATATTTATGTTAGAAAAATGCTATACATAAATCTAATATACATTTTAAGTTGCTCTTTCAAGACATGAAAATGCAAGTTAAATTTCGGCAACAGGTCCAGTAGAAGGGGATATATAGAAATTTCCTTTTTTTTCTTTTTCTTTTTTTCCTTTCTCTTTCTCTCTCTCTTTTTTTTTTTTTTTTTGTACAAAGTATAAATTAAGATTAAAGGAAACGGTGCCTACCTGGAAGATCTTCTGAGGAAAATTGACGTTGCACAAGGGGCAAATCACGAAAAAACTCCTGCAACAAGACTTAATTTTCCAACTACTATTGTTAAGCTGTCTTAACTACTAAACTACTCCTCTGGTTTAAGAGTCTATAAACTATATCAGCCAAGATGCCATAAAAACAAAAATACATTGTTAAGAAATAGGAATATTGTCTGTTATACAGCAATACTCACCGAACAGTTTTCTGTAGAAAGCTAGTGCTACCGTTACCTACGAGCCACCGTTAAATTAAATTTGTTCTTATCCGTTAAGACAGTGTTTTTGTTTTGAATGAAATGTTGTCAATAAAAAGTTTCTAAATATGCCATTTCAATTCGTTCTTTATTTATTGAATTAAATTGTAAACTAAAGGTGCCTATGTACTTAATTAAGTATTAACTGCTCACCGTTAGAAGTCACCTTCATGTGCTAGCGAGTCATCACTTTTTTCGTTTGTTTGTTTTATTTCTATTGCGAACACAAGACGCAACTCAAAGGGTAAAAGTAAACATAAAAGTTTATTCTTTACAGCTATTTATCTTCACTTAAAATAATACAAGAGAAAATATTCACTTCTTGTGGACAGCAACTTTCTGGAACTCTACAGTACATTAGCTGGGTTATATGTGGATTGTAACCGCGGGAGGCTACAGCATTAATTGGGTCGAGTAGGAAAAAACATGACTAACTTATAACACTTAAAAGCAGTGCTAACTTCAGGCATGTCCTTCTATGAATTTTATGAGAAATTTTATTAAAATCCATGTTCTCTTCTACTTGGACGCGCGGCTCTCTGGCAAGCAACATCAACATTCTTCTTCTATGAATTTTATGAGAAATTTTATTAAAGTCCATGTTCTCTTCTACTTGGACGCGCGGCTCTCTGGCAAGCAACATCAACATTCTTCTTCTATGAATTTTATGAGAAATTTTATTAAAGTCCATGTTCTCTTATACTTGGACGCGCTGCTCTCTAGGAAGCAACATCAGCGGTCCAAAGTTCTACTCACAATCACGAATTTCTTTCTCCTTTTAACTTATGCCGTTGACATAAATTTTGCATAGATTTCTGGAATGAGTGAATATACGACGGAAGGAAAAAATCAGTATAAAGCTAGTTTGAAAAATTTAAACCAAATGTCAGAAACTAATTTACTAGATACATTTCTTAATTAAAAAAATATCACAATCGAAATGAGCTGATGGCTGAAGTATCGTCTGAAAGCGACAAGTTTGCGTACATCTCATCGTAAAAAAAATTCTTTAGCGATTAGTTTCGTACAATACAAAAGATCCAGAAGGACATACATTGCTTTTAAATAGTTCTAGTTCCATTTTTTTTAGCAACGTGCAGTATGAATTTGAAAGATAAATTGAGTATATACCGCGTCGGTACAAATCGGTTGAAAATACTTTTAAGCCTGTATAGAGGATAAATTAAAGATCTTATATCTCGAATTGTGACAACATTTATCAGACCCCGACTGTAATTTTTTTGGTAACATAACGTAACGATTGGATTTTTCTACGTCAAAAATTAAAATTTTGTAATTAAACTAATGTATACCCAGGTCATCCTATCTAATATTAAGTGCAGAACTCTTAGACGTCTGTTCGGGAAGACAAGAATCAGCTTTTCTTCCCATATCATAAAAACAGCTGTCAAGAACAGCAAAAAGAAAAAAAAAAAAAAAAAAAAAAAAGAATGAGAATATTCTTTTAAGTATGAGAGAAGAGTGGCCGGAAGGTGTGGTTTCTCAAACACACAAAGTTACAATGCAGCATGGCAGAAACGGTGACCTCCAAAGCTTGCGACGTTTCCCAGACTTTCTCATACCACGGTCATAACGTATTCAATGCATCTGCCTTCGGGCATACGTATCTGGATTCAGCACGTGAGTTAAGAGAATTTAGGAGTCCGATATTCGAAGAAAAAGTTGTGTCGAAAGTCGCGTTTCCGAGCTTATCGTTATGTCATATTTCGAAGTATAATATAAGAAGCTGAAACTTTTGCAAGAACTAACCTTTGAGAAACTCTCTGTTATACCTTTCGCTTCTCATAAGTTATTGATAAATTATGAACACAGGTTTCAGGAAATAATAATGTAGATTTTGCGTGAATACAATCTTAGGTTTTTTTTTAAAAGTTTATGGACTAAAATGCGAAAAAATTATCAGAAAAAATCTGATGTGTACACCATATTGCTTGAACGGAATATTAAATTATACCTATTTCATTTAAAGCTATTAGATTAAATTAAATCTACTTCGTCGATAGCGCATAAACCGCAATAGAATAAATGTACTCTTTAAAGTTCACTATATTTGTTTATCATAGCGACACTCTGGCGCTAAGTTCATTAACGGCGTTACATCTCATTCAGTTTATAATTCAGAATGCACAAAAATTATGCATATCATCTGAAGAATTATCTAATCGTTGCCACATGGTCTATTCAAATACTATAATCAATCTAAAACGATGTATAAAAGAAATCGAACAAATAAAAAGAAACAGTTTTTCACAGACGATTCAGTATTTCTCATTCAATTAATTCAGATCTCACTTTGCGACAAAGCAAAAATACATAAAAACTCAAAATATCTATATTAAAAATTACAAAGTAAATCTTAAACACTTATTTTCTCGAATAAATTCCGGAATGGATTAAGCATGATTTAATTCGCAATAATTAAAGAAGGTTTTATCTTTGTTGTTGCGAAGCTTAGTTTCTCTAGATTGACAACAAATCCACTATTCTCCTAAGTTTCAAATGTAAACAAATATGGCCACCATAAGAAAAATAGTCAGGCTTAGCCGCACTTAAACAACTTTTAAATTGTTGATAACTCTACAAATCTTGCATGCAGATTTACTAAAGGCATAAAAACCTTAACCGGAAGATAAGAACAACATAATTCTATCATTGTTAAAGCAAAAAATGCACAATTTACCAATATATAAGAATAAAAAATCTGAGCTCACTGAGCCGAGTAACAGAGTAGATATATATATATACTTTTGGTGCAGCCGATTGCAGCCAAAATGGGACGTGCACATCTACATGTTATAGCAATCCTATATACAAAAATCAGCTACTCGTTTTTGAGTTATGCTAGATACTATATTCATACATAGTACGTACGTAGGTACGCAGAGACACCACGAAAAAATCTCTTCAGAATCCATTTTAAATCAGTTTTATAATATTTTTTGGGAAAAAGAGGCCTTTACTCTGTTCTTATGTACGGATGTTACGCAAAAACATCATTAAATTACATTAGATTGCGGTCAAAATAGATATTTTCTTTGAAATATGATACCCGATTACAATTTTTACTTCGTAGAAGGAAGTAAAAATGACATTTTAATGGGGAAAACAAAGAATTTGTAGAACGATTTTTTTAAACTAAATCCTTTTACTTATCATTTCTCACAAAAAATATTCTTCGTATAATTCTTTTTAAAATTTTATCGCCTTCACATTTAAGGGGGAGGAGGAATGAGAAAGAGGAGAGGTAATTGTATGCGATAAATAGTAAATATATCTTATAACTGAAATCTTTAGAATACTAAATCCGTAAAGTACGTAGTAGGCCCTAAAGTACAGAGTCAAATTTAAGTCAGTAAACTTCAAAATAAAAATAATACAGCAACTATATTTGCAAAAGGTGTGTTCAGTAATAACACAGTATTTAAAAGGAAAAAAAAAGTATTGTTAAAATTGAATTTGCAACATAAATCCAGTTAGCTCAGGATATGCAAGAAATTTTTATTAGTACAATTTTTAACTTCCCTTATACCCACCTAACAGCGCTATATGTTGAAATCCTGAGCATGTAGCTATGCTTCTGAATTAAGTCTAGTAAAATTCAGCCCACCAGCGCCCGAGCAGATGAAATTCTTAAAGCACTTGTAGTTCGATCGGGACTCCAGTTCAGATAAATGAATTGATTGCAGAATGTTTTTGTGATTTTTTTTATAACGTGAATATAGGCTAGGTTTCCAAGAAAGTCTTCCACAAAGGCATCGCTTCCCTCATGCATATAACCCTCGTGAAACAGTTAGCTTAAACTGTTAAAATTCAGCATTATGTTGTGCTGTTACGAATAAGCGAACTTAACTCCTAATCCCTAAGCAACGAATTTCGCAACGCTCATTCTGGACGAAACATCCGTGCTACATTTTTCTTATTTCTCTTAACATCAATATTTAGCTAAACTGAAATAATAAATGTCACTTTTAACATAGAATCACCCATATTTCTAGACCTGAAATCTTGTGATTTTTGACTGTGTGGGTGAAATCTTGTGGTTTTCGATTATGAAACAACTTGCTAAGTTTTTTATCATGGGTGCTTGACTAAGAAGTTTATTCTGAAGTCATGAGTGTATAAAGATCATCCAATGACTATGGCATTATTGAACTATGTTAAGCGAAGGCATGCGTCAGTGTTCCTTACAGAAATGTATTGATAAGTTTTTGTTTATTTATTTTTCAAACTCTTTTCTGCCTGAAGCTAAAGCCTAGTTCTGCAGTTGATTTACACACCTGACAGATGCTCGTTCTAGGAACGGGTATGCGATAAGTAATAAATTTCAATAATAAAGACTTGCTGATGTTTCAGTCGTAGTTTTCTTTTTTAATTTTAGTATTAACTTTATGGAAATAGGGAAGATATAATTGAAGATAAAAATTTTCCCTTTTTATTTATCGAAAATGCGTCGAAGAGACTCTGTGAACTTGTTAACAGACAGCGTTAAAAAGAGCGTTATAATATGCGGAAGGTTAAAGAGTGGGAAGCTATATGAAATATTGATTTTTTAAGAAAATCAGTCTTATGACGTTCTAAAATTTCAGATCAAAAGTATCTCTGCTTATTTGTCAAAAGGCATCTAGTACTGGATTGAACTGTTTAATTAAGGGGGCTCGTATACCTTAAAACCATTGAGATCTTCGACTATGTTACTGTTACATGAGTTGGGATAAGTTATTTATTTTAAATTATAAAAATATTTGTGGCAACATGAACTTTCTAGTTACTAGTTCCCAAAGCAACTATATTATGTAGTCAGCTGTGAAAAGTTGGAAGGTGTTTGAGGGTGTACGAGTCCCCTTAAGAGCAAAGTATACAAAGAGAAGGTACATAAGAGTAAATTATACACTTTATTTATAACTGGCCTAGGACAAATAAAAAAAAAAAAACAGATTCAAAGAAAATTTTCTAAAAGGATGAGCAAAGATTTTAGAGAAATGAATACATCAATAAATTTTTATTCAATTATTTGACTTGGGGAATTCACAATTAGATTATAGAATATAGTGTTGCATCAATATATAAAAACCCATACAGTATTTGTATATTATACATTATATATTATTATTATATGCATTAACTCGAAGATAAATAGTTTTAGCCGATTGCAGAAAAGGCAAGTGCTTCATTTGAGTTCCATTGACCATGACTTAAGGTCTTCAGGGATCTTATACTCTGTTTTTTTATTAGTAACCTTTCAAAAAGACATTTGGCTTCACAGATTTTGAAATTCCCCTTGTCGGAAAGACATTACAGTCACAGACATTCATGCATTACCCAGGAATTGAAATAGGCCTAACGGCTTGAAAATTCAGCCTAAACTAACCACTAGACATACCATTTGAGCACCCATAAAGCATCGAGAAGCTTTGTGAATATGTTAAGAGACACACAACATTAAAAAGAACTTAAAAATTTAAACGGCGAGAGGCTCCTCCAAATCTCGATTTTTCCTAAAATCACTCTTCTAGCTCCTTAGAATTTCAAATAAAACTATCTCTTGCATTTTAAAAAGGAATTTAGAGACTATCAATGTGAAAGGCTGGATCAAGGTTCTCAAACGTTTACGTTTTGCAAAGCCCTTTGATAGATCAGAAATTTTTCCATAGCATCAGAATACAGGCCTCTCTAACAAGAGCTCTTGCAGTTAGGTTGGAATATGAAATAAGTAGTTATTTTGAATAGTTCATTCAGGACATTTTCGCAGGAAGCCTGAGTAAAATTCCTTCTTGCAGAATTAAATTCAAATGAAACTTTCCCTCTGGGATCTTGAAACCATGAAAACTTGCCGACATTATCTCCTGGAAGCAATTTTCTAAACAGTTAACACCAAGACAGCTGCTTTTAAGACATAGTAGTCTGTGCAAAGCCCGTTATATGTTCCTCTTACCACAACTGTAATATATCGATAGTTATGTTCTGGAACTTAAAGGACTAAATATCATTTGAATGATAGTATTCAAATACCTCTCGGAGCACTGCTTTTAGAACCACGTGGTTAAGCATACATAGATGACTTGAAATCGCCAACTTTTATGAATTCAGTGCTATGTCTTCTTACAGTTTCGGCTGAAAGGTACTCTAGCAATTTGTTAAAAGACATCCAGAAGTTCTCTGAACACGCGAAGCTTTACCAGAGTTAGAAAGAACATTGTGTGTACAAGACTAAATAGTGGTAGACTTTTTGAAGTCATAACTGATTTCGATATTTTATGAAACCAGGCCTATGACTTTAAAGCATTGTGTGTGTACAGTCATATTTGTCCTAAAAAGTCTATACTTAAAAGACTTACTGTATCATCAACAAAAAGTTAGCTATTCAAATACAAATTTTGAAAGAATTTTGCTTTAATGCTCAGTCCAATTTTGCTATTAGAACTCTCATCGCAATTGTTTCTTCCACTCCCAAATGTTCTGACATTCAACTTCGATTTCCTGTTCCTGTGACTTCGGAATCCATCGGCCAGCTTCGGGAAATGGCGGAAGCGGCGCACTTGACACGAAGGGGGGTTACGGAAGGAGGGATTTGAAAATTGAAGTTCGGCGCTGCTCGGATGAAAGGGGCGTGTGCGTGAGTGTAGTAGGGGTGTCCTTCGCTTTCACCTGACGAAAATGAAAAGTGAAATTGATTTGCCAATGCCGATGGATCGATGGGCGGGAGAAAAGAATTTCATTCCTTGCTTCGAGTTCTAAAATTTGAAACAATTCGAGGTAGTTCTAGATTTCGTAAGATTTTGAATGACATAAAATACTGATGCATTTTTGTGCTAAAATTTATTTTCTCATATTGAAATTTTTTTTTTTCATATTAAAAGTAGTTGACGTATAAAAAGATATGTTAAACTTATTATTTTTTGCTTTTATGTATGAAAACGTCGATAGCGAAGTTCATGAAAAGAAAGTTTTCATCGTAGCAATCTCGAAGAACCTTGTAGAGCTATCATTAATGGCTATCGTTTAATGAAGTCAACCGGAAGCATTTACAAATGATAATAACAATAATGATAATAATTCTGGTTTTAATTAATAAAACATTCGTTTCAGTTGCTGAGTGGAACGATTTTTTGATATAACTTCTTTTATCAAAATGTAATATATTTTTATCCGAAATTTATTATAGATTGATATTTTTGAAAATATCCGAATTTATTGAATATCCCGAGGTTGTAATCCGAAATTAATAATTAATAGAAAAAAAATTGAAAATAATTTCAACTCAGTTATATTCAAAAAATTTATCAATGAGCAAGCAATAAAATTGAATTCATTTATGAAGAAAGATACGATAAAGCTATAAGAGGTGTTTACAAATAAAAACATCATTTTTTTAAGAGACTATAACTTATTTTTACCTTTTTAAAATATCACATTTACTCACATATTTCTCCCATCCTTTTCTTTTAATAAATTTAGCAAAAATCGAAAAGGGAAAATTGTGTGAACAATTTCATTTTCGAAGGACTTGGTTACTGTAAGAGCAAATGAACTTGGTACAAATGAAAATATTTATGAATAAGCAACCGGTAACTATTACAATATTATTTATTAGAAAAAAACTGCATTCGAATAAGAACACATAGTAATAGTAACATTACATAATCAACTAAAATATCTTCCTTCTTTCTTCATATGTTTTGAATTTCGCCCGTTTTTATTATTGGCTACTGTTAATCCCTAGAACTCAAATCATTTAATAGTGCTTGAAATGCATCCGCTGTGTCGTTTGCACACAGCTTCCAGTTCGTCACCTGTTACCATCGTCTTCGACGCCCGGTAGCGGATGAACGGTAAAGTCGCTGAACACTCGTAGTTCGGTCCAAGTTCCGAATCCCGCAAACGGGCTGGCTGCATAGGAGTTTGCCGTGATTTTCCTCATGTGTAACTTGTATACGAGCCAATTTCCCTTAGAATGTTCTTCATAAAGGCATCCCTACCCTTAGGCAGATAGCCCTCGAGGGCTTTGCTATAATCACATAAACCAACCATAAATAAAACATCGTCTTCGACACCGCTCAATCTATCTTTCCACGTACAATGATTTCCAAAAATAGTAAGAACACTAAATCTTCTAATTTCTTGAAACATTTCATTATTATTGCTTTATCAGTCTTGCACCCAATCTCCACGAGGAAATCAAATAGTATGACGAATACAATCATTACGTGGGCGAATCTGTTTTTAAATTTAGGGAAGCTTACTTTCTTAATTCCTCGAGGAAGGGGAAAATTACGTGAATACTTAAATATCTTTCAGAATCTTGCACTAAAGAGCTAAAGACTAAAATAAGCGAGTAAATACGATACTTGCATATATTCTTTAATGAGGTATTAATAAAAAAAGCAGTAGTAGTGGAGGACGTGGACATCATTACGGTTAACCGGTTCTGCTTTTATTATTAATTATTGAATTTTTACATGGCTGGTTTGTGGCTGGTTTTCAGATAAATTCTATACAATAATTGTATTCACATTAACATAACTTATTACATACATAGCATAATTTACATACAAAAAGCATTAGAAGTAAATACAAAGAATGAACAATTAAAAAGAGAAAATAGCAGATATTAATGAATATATCAATAATACGGCACAAATTAAGTTCGGCGGATAAGGATTAATGCAAAGACATGGAATCCTGTACAGAAATGTAAACGGGGTATTGCCATCGAGTCAGAAAAGTATTTTTGTATTTATGCATGTACAGTATATTTCGCATTATATGCGAAAAAGCGCATATAATGCGTTTTTTCGTTCATGTATTATTGCATTTTATAATTCATTTGTGAACCATTTAAACTAGATAATTAAATTAAAATTTAATGATGTAATTATTTCCCGTCAATATTTGTCCCAGTTCCTGAAAAACTTCCTGCATCTTCTACAGGGAAATCTCTCAATCTTTGTTATTTTCATCACTTTCAAATCTTCAAATAGTCTTCAATTTGCTAATAAAATTGTATTCATTTTACTTCTTTTACTTTGTCCTGTAACACTTTTTAGTCCAAAGAGGCTTTGTCCCTGAAAGACCATTGTTTTCGTTTTGAGATTTTGCGTCGGAAATATTAAATGTCGGTTCACTTTTCAAACTGTTTCCAAAACAAATATTGCAACCTTCTATTATATTTAAAGAAATTAAATAATGAAGAATGTGCATAAATGTATGTATGTTTCTCGCACTGTGATAAAACGACGGTACCTAGAGCCACCGAATTTTGAATGACGTAATCCTGCCGCGAATATGGACTTCTGGAAGCCCATATTTGAAATTTGGAATTTGTTTTATTATCGATTTCATATTTTCTAAAACTTTAACGAATTTTTGATTAACAAACTCAAGGATTTCAACGCGAGTAATGGCAACGTTGTACAAAAAAAAGCACGTGAGACTGTGTATAGGAAATTCTAAAGATATGCTCAGTTTAAAATTATTTTGCAATATTGTTTTTTAACTGAATTTTATGGTTTAAGTGCGAAGAACATGATATTTAATAAATAAAGGTAACACACAAAATGTTTAAAAAACGCCCCTTCGGACGCAATTTAAAATCTGAAACCATTAACTTTAGGCATAATAAAAATACAGCAGACATCTCAAAGATCAAAGAAAGCTTCATGTTGCTAGCATAAAAATGTCTGGTTCTGATAGTAATTTTGCATGAAATCAATTTTGAATTCATTAGCAAAAACATGGCTAGAAATAAAATGAACATAAGCACAACTATCTCAAAAAATGTTTGCAATAAGAACTAAATCGAATATAACCCTATGCCTAAGTAACGTAATTAAAATCGAATATAACCCTCTCCCTGCGTAATGTAAATACGTGCCACTTTTCCCTGAAAGCGCTCCACGAATGTGTCGACCCTTTTATCCCCACGAGACTTGGATATAAGCAATTAAGAAAATTACCCAAACTAGAGGAATCAAAATCATTTTAATTAGAATATATCTTCAGAAGTGCAGTATCAAAGAATACTTTATATAATCTGTTCGAAACAATTCCCCTATTTCCCGTTTACAGCGTACTGATTTAGTAATTGTTGCTGTTTTAATAACATACAATCAACGGTGATAGGATCCACCTCAAGACAAGACCGACGGATCTTTTTTCTAGATGCTACAGGTAGAAGCTATGCCAGCAAGCATCTCTATTGTACCATAGGTGATTGAGGTACTGCTGTACCCAGCTAATTGTTATGCTTCCGCCCCAATTTGGAATTCCGAGAGAGAACACCCCGTGGAAAGGGGGCGGTCCAAGCGACTTCACCTCTCTTCCCAAGCCTCTCAAGAGGATTTCGGCTTACCGTACATTGTGTAGCCCCTTGGCGCATAAGCACTATAAGCTTACAAATATTCATGCATTCTCCGGGATTCGAACATGAAACCTTCGATACGGTACTTAGCGTCACTAATCACTTTAGTCTCTAAATGGCAAGAGCAATGGAACTAAGCCAGGATTGGACGTCGGATCTGTAAATTTCTTCCCAAAGTCTCTCTGAAACCACAAACAATGAGCAATTAAGAGTATATCTGAATATGTCAGACGCTTTGCCCTCAAAGAGGCCAGCAGCTGCGTGTGTGGAGTGTGGAGAGGAGGCTCATCCAGACCCCTTTGTGTTTTCCTGCCCACATTTGGCAAACATCAGGCTAAAACAATAAAGCATAAGCTTCTTGCCACAATGGTTTTAGAACATGAAATATATGAGAGTTGCTCAGCAGAAGCTAAAAGCTTTAATACATGACTGTGCCTAAAGTACAAAAATAGACTCTGAAAGCTTTCACTTGTCAGACCACTCATTTTACTTTATCCACCTCCACCATGAAACACTTAGACTGTATGGCTTGATTGCAGCTTGGATTCATTCTTCTGGATTTGCATGTAGTAGTAAGAGTGTTTATATAGATATGTATCTTGAAATTTATATATGTCTCTTTAGTATTTGCATTATTCTGCGTAATATATACACATCCAACATTTATATTTAATATTCGCATATTCACCGTGTCATTTAATTTTTATTCAGATTTTATTCTGTGTATATGGTTTAATCCATGTTTACTCTATTTAATGAATGCCGCCTGGCCTGTCGGCCTGGTGTCGGGGCTGTGGTTTGGAGATATTGGTTTAGATCTGCTGTTCTCCGAGTTCCGCACGAATATGGAGAAATATATCTGAGTAAAAAGCCAATTCAGTGGTTTACGTCACTAAGTACTATCTGGTCTTGCCAGAGGTGGTACAAACAGGAGTATTCTCGGAAAAAACTAAAATACTATGTTGACAAGTTGTGGCATAGGCAGATCAGTGAACATTCTTTTGGGGGACTGGAAGCTGGCGATTAAGGCAATCTTCCACAGCAAAAGAGATGGGCATTTGCGTATTCTACCTGCATTGCGGACCCTAGCCTCACGTCATTTTTAAGTTTACTTTTTTCCTAAGCTTCGTAAAGGTCCAAAAACTCCTATGCCGGAGTATCTTTATGAAGTTTTCTGCCTTTTCAAGCAGGCTGATTTGCATCAAAGTGTCAGCATCTTTATGCCGTTATGAAGGCACCCTGCTGAATTATTAGCACCTTATGTAGTATTCTTAAATTTGTTTCTTACGCTTGTATGAATTTCACACGATATCAGTAATTTTTTTCTTTCGCTATTATCTGACTTGAAACTATTATGTAAATGCTCGGAAACCTGCAATCGTCATTGCCGAGTGTGTATTTTATTTTAGTTTCTTTACAGTCTTAATGTCGTTAGTGGCCGTACCGAACTTTCTTTTACTTCTTATCTTTACCGCAAGCGACTAACAACAGGCTTTTTCTTTATATCACGAAAGATATCAGTGGCCCAAACTAAATTCCTCATTTACGCTTTTTTTGCCCTATTCGTGTTCTTAATTAAAAACTTTTCTGTGAACAATGAAAGAAATAGAGCTACCTCCGTCTGTGTCACTTTGCCAATACGATTTCTAGATCAGCTGCTATATCTGGGTTCGGATCCAGGGTAAAGTTCAAATATTTATAATCGTACTTCTCTGAACAAATGCACATATAATTTTTTTCGCAAGGAAAATTCTTTCGCAGAAATAATGGCTGGAGTAGAGGATTACGAAACCATCAGATATTATCTTTTGGAGTTTTGGCCACTCACTGCTTTCACCTCTCTCTGTTCAATTCATTGCTTTATCCAATAAATGGCTTGATTATTCTGTTGCTGTAACCAACCTCATTTGCTGACAAAGATCAACGCAAGTCCACGATATTCTTCGTGGCAAGGAGTAAAATGCGTCTGTCTTTGGTAAGAGCCTTGAATTCCGCATAAGTGACAGCTCGACTTTAGCTCAGTTTCGAGAGAGAGTACCCCGGGGAGGATCGGTAAGAGGGTCATCCCCTCTTTTCTTCCCCTGCCACCACCTCTCGAGAAGATTTTCAGCTCACCGCATATTTAGAGTGCTCCTATGCCGCACAGACACTATACATTTACAAATGTCCATGCCTTTCCCGGGAATCAAATCCTGACCTTTCGTTACAGCAGTCAGCGTCGTTAAGCACTATCCCGATTGGGTGGCTTTGATTAATTTGTTTGATGCAAAGTAATCCAAATGAAGCCAACATAAAATAAGCTGAAATGAGTTTTGAGCTTTAAGACATTTGTATTAGCCATCAGATATACATATTTGTCTTGAAACTTTCTATTAAACAATTAATATATTACCTTCACGTACTCTCTAGAAAGCGTTGCAAACAAAGGATTCTTATGAAACTCGTTCCTGTTGTCAAAATTAAAAAAAACAATGAAGACAAAACAAACATCAATGTCATCTCCCGTCGCCACAACCAACCCCCTCAGAAACGTTCTTGACCACTAGAAACTAAATAGCAGCAACAGCTATCCCCCCCCAAAAAAAGTTACTCAGAGAAACTTGGCACGTAATAGTTGGAGAACACCGAGAAGGAATACGGTTTCGTGTACAATGAAACGTGCTCGAGTATTCTGTTTGCGATGATTGTTTTTTATTCATTTATTTTTTATTACGACTTGTCTGTATCGTAATCTCGGATCAGTCTATTGTTCCTCCTGAATGAGTTAATGACGTTTTGCAACGTGTGCCCCGGGGGTTAAGGAAGTAAGGCCTGCAGGACACGTGCCCGCAGGGCGCTGAAGCTGAAGTGGGACAACGCAAGTTCAAGCTCTGTTTTACAATGAGCGTTCTTCTTTGGTTTCTTTTAATATACATCTGTTACTCCTTGAAGGTCGATTTCAAACGCTGATTATACGCTGATTCAAACGCTGTGCGTGTATTCTTCAGAATCCAAATTGCAATAGGACTAGCTTTAGAGAACTCTTTGCCCTCTGTTTCAGAAATTGTTTTTCCACCTTTTTTAACTCATTTGCCCCTTTCGAGCTTTCTTTTACTCAGTGCGCCCCCTTTTATTCAGCACCAACAATGATATATTAAGTGTCACTTGAATAGAATTTGTAGGCTTTAATTAATAATATAATAATAAAATACGAAAATTATTAAATACTAACAGAAATACCAGATGCCAGTTAAGATAGATTAAGAGTAATGTATCCAAGAACAGAGAGAACGACAGCGCTGTAATCCTTCTCTAATAACGATGCAAAAATTATGATTCATAGTCATACATTTTTGAGTCTGATGCAGTATGGAACCGATATGAAAAATATCGATAGAAAAATAAATTAATTCTCTCTCATTATATGAGCTACAATGGCACGCAGTTTTTAATGATGTTCGTCATTCTAAACAAATGGTCGTAAAAGTTCTTCCATCCAATATTTCACCTGTATTCAATTTTACTCGATTAAATATGGCAAAAAATTTATCATAATTGATCAGACATCAATAATGCGAATAAACAAACAAACATAGAAACAGAGATTATATATATATATATATATAGATTTTATCAAACTTACAGATTATTGATTAACAAACTCTACGATTTGAAAGCGAGATGTAGCAACACTTTTCGAATTAAAGCATTTTATATCCAATGCGCGAGATTGTTGCCATTCGGAAAAATGAGTGCCAAAATTAGTGTTTTCAGAATTTTTAATTAATATTTCCACTGATTAAAGTCATACGAAGATGGAAACAACCGAAATGGCAATCCTGAATAATGTATTTAATGTTTGACAGTGCTATTTTTAATTTCATTGTAAAGCTTAGATATTTTTTACTAACGAACTCTACTACTTGAATACACATTTTTATTTTAAATAAAAAATTAAACGAACTAAAATCACTTTAGCATGTTCTCACAAGATAAGCTTTTAATTATTTAACAGGCATCTTTAAAAGGATTGATATTAGTAGTGTGAAAGTGCCGGTTCACCGACAGGAGGCGGATTGCGGATGAGCCCGAAAGCAGGTGAGGCGGTGCAAGTTGGGAGGTGGATTGCGGATGAGCAAACTAACTGATAAGGAGGAGGGTTGTAGGAGTCTGAATTTATCGCATTATAGGAACTTTCTATGCATTTTTGAGAAATGTAATTTAATTATTGCTGCTAAATATTGCTGTTTTCCAAGAGAAAAACTCCAAAGGCTATCTAAATCATCCAACTTTTCCTGCATTATTTCCTCAGTACAGAATAACTATCTTAGAACTATTTTCCTAATTTTAAGAACTTAATACAAAATAAGCATGCTCCACTGTAGATTATTTACTATTTTATCCAAAATGAAGATAGAAACTTTACCAAATTTAAGCTTTTTTTTCCCCAGAATTCCAACAAAGAACAACTTATTTACCTAAAAATGAGTCTTAGGATATTCTTATCGGCTTCAGATTTGCTATCAGTCGGAAAAACCTGATGTTCACTTTATCTAGCCTTGTCACTATACACATAAGAACCACGAATCATTGTGAAGTACAATCAACATTTTAGATACAGTCAATATTGATTCAACTAACTTTAATTAAATTTAAATTAGAAATTTTAAAAGATAAGCGGATTTATGATACATATTATTAGATTAGTCACAAGCATTATTAGTGGAAAATACAATTAAATACCCAAGACCCACATGCCCACTAAGAACAATACGAAAAGTAAAACTTTATGCATATTTCCACGAAATGTGAAATCTTGTATTTTAGTATAAAACCTGACTAACAAATTATTTCCAATAAGCAGTATACGGATAAAAAGAGTATTCTTATGATACCTTATTAAGACTTAAGCAGTAAGAGAAAGGTAAAGAGATATTCATTAAAACATAATATGAAACAGTTGACAGCTAAATAACGATACATTTCAATATAAATAAAACATTTTTTATTAAAATACATACTTACTAAAATAATTTTTTCTCACAAATTTTCTATTCTATCACGTAAAGTTGACAACGAAATATTCTTTAAAAAGTCATCGCTGTCATAAATACAACAGCATGTGTCTACATACAGTTTTTGAGCAAGTCTTTTAAAGTTCATTGACAACATAGCTTTGTCAGTATAATTCATAGCTTTTTCCCGAGTCGTCTCCATTATACAGGGGTGGCGGCGCTGACTTGGATGATCGACTGCACATCCCTCACAGATAAATACCTCGTTGAGACTGGTTAAGTACTCCTCGTAAATAATATTATTAACTTTCTGCATGCATTGCTCACTAGTTAAATGTTCCAGCTGCTGGCATTTTGATCGCCGTTTTCGTATCTCATCCGGTAACACATTTTGAAATAGAGCAGTTTGGATAGTCTGTGTTACTTCACTGTATAAATCTAAAAGTTTATCGGTCTGATATGACTCTAATTCAAAACAATCTGCTACGAGACGGAAACCACCGCAGGAGCTTTTAAAAATTCGTTGAAGAACACATTGCGCGTTTGTACAAAACACCGCCAACTGATTATTGGCTATGAAGGATGCTTCCGAATACTTGAAATTAAAGTTTGATAATTTTTTCATAAAATCATACCACGTCGCAGGAGTCATACTCACACCCTCAAGGGAAGATCCACAGTTGAAATTATTCTTTTCTGCAGAGTTCTGTATATGAATTCGAACGTTATTATTCCTGCTCACAACGATGGAAAGACGACACATCCGTTCTAATGACCAATAATTGATCACTTCATCATAATTTCGTGATGACTGGTAATGCCGACTCAACCAATCGTCCTGAGGTATCTCGAGTATCTCATTATCTTCTAAACGTGATTTCTTATGCAGAAAAGTCCTTTTATTCATATACGGTTTGGGGGTTATATCGTCATAATAACCGAAGTCCATTTCATCAGAAGAACGCTTCACCTGTGGAGATATAAGTTTTCTAAACGTCAAACTTATTCGAATAGTCTTCACTTCGGGCTGGGATGGAATACCGTGTTTCCAGATTACATTAGTGGGGGGTTTCATCACTAGAAGCGATCCATGTTCAAGACTCAGAATGTGAGTCATATAATTCTCTCTTGTAAAATGCATCACTCGCGTCGCACCGTAACTCAGTGTGGGAATGCAGTAGGAAGGGTCCAGAGAGCTTTCATCGTCTCTGTGCGCGGATATCTTGGCATCTCCGGTAGGGTATTTATTGAGTAGAACGTAATTATATTTTTCGTGGGTGAGTGCTTCCACTTCACTTTTAATTTGCTGCAGCATAGGAGTCCAGGGCTGGGCGGCAATTGATGTCCCCGAAAAACTGTAGGTGAGTCCATCTTCATCCCCGAAGGCGCAACAAAGTCGAGCTGGAATATGTTGACGGCCGTAAATATTCAGTTTCACGGGTTGGAAAGGATAGGTGCACAGTTCCGCAAATATAGAATCAGCTTTTTCTTTGTCATGAAAATCTTTAAAATAGGACAGTATTAACTGATCATCAAATATTTCGGTCATCGTGAGTATTATAAGAGTTAAGAATAACTGCTTCGAAGTACAATCCTCCAAGATTTGCAATGAAATGAGAAATATAGTGAGATAGGGTATTTCTAAACAACTTTATATAGTCATTTACTGATAAGAAAGGACCTGTTGATTCACTACCCTGCTATGATTTCATTCTTCTAATCGATAATCACCTTATTTATTCTGTTAACCTCATGTTTTCCAGGAAGATGCCAATCACCCTGAATCATCTAAGAATAAACAGATGGGATACTTCTTATCACTTCTGCTAGGGAGCAGTGGCAATATAGTAAGGAATAAAATGTTTTTATCCCAGCGCGTGAGACTGTTGCCATTCGGAAAAACGTAACAAATTTATCTTTTAATTTTAATTAACAAACTGGGCTGTATGAAAGCAATGTGTTGCCGCTGCCGAAAAGAAATAATTTTATCTTCCAGGCGCCAATGTGTTGCCATTCAGTAAACTTAAGATACTTTCACATTTAATGATGAAAGTTACAGAGTAGTAAACTAAGATATTTAAAAGCAATAAACACAGTTCTTAAGAATATTTTTTCTACTTTTTGATGTGATTGATTTAAATAAAAATGCTTTAAAATCGTGAGAATAGATCAATCAGAATTAGTAAATATTTTATGAAATTACACTAGACTCAGTAAAACCATTATATACTTTTTTCTTTACTGATAACTGTCTTAAGAAGTCGGCTGCGTGAACGTCTAGTTTTTAAAGAAATAATCTAGCAAATATAAAGTTATCTATGACAACCTTTAACACTCTGAATTCTAAAGATATGTTGCTTTTAAATATTTTGTGATTATCTACCGAACTGAATTTTATGTGGCGTAAGTGGGAAGAACCTAAAATTTAATAAATAAATTTAACACATAAAAAAGGTAATAATAAAAAGACAAATTTTTTAATTATACTAAACAAACTGTAGATTGATATGATGAACTGAGAAAAAACTGAAAAAAATGTAAATATGTATACCAACATTAAATACTGGATCGGGAATTCTAAACATATGCTGCTATGCAGTTTTAAACAATTTTGTTCTCTGTGGCTTGGTGCGAAGAAAATTATGCTTGATGATACAGCAAAAAAAAAAAAAAAAAAAAAAAAAAAATGAAAGGTTTCAGATTTTAAATTAAATTCAAATGGGCTTTTTTTTAACATTTTGTGTGTTACCTTTCTTTATTATATATCATGTTCTTCGCACTCAAACCATAAAATTCAGTTAAAGAACAATGTCGCAAAATAATTTTAAACCCAGCATATCTTTAGAATTTCCTATACACAGTCTCACCCCCTGGAGATTAAAATGTTTTTTCTGTACAACGTTGCCATTTGCTCGCTTTGAAATCCTTCAATTTGTTAATTAAAAAATTCGTTAAAGTTTTACAAAATATGAAATCCATAATAAAACAAATCACAAATTTCCCATATTCGCAGCAGGATTACGTCATTCAAAATTCGACGGCTCTAGGTACCGTCGTTTTATCACAATGCAAGAAACATATATACATACTATTGTTTTCGTTTTACTATTTTGCGTTGGAAACATTAAGAGTCTGAATCACTTTTCAAGCTGTTGACACCAAATGTTGCAGGGCTGTATTATATTTAAAGAAATTAAATAATTAAGAATCTGCGTAAATGTATGTATATTTCTCCAAATGTGATAAAACAAGAGCACCTAGAGCCACCCAGTTTTGAATAAAGTACGTTTCCACCCGAATATGCGCATCTGGAAGCACAAATTTGGAATTTGTTTTATGATCTTTTCATATTTTGTAAAACTTTAACGAGTTTTTGATGAACAAACTCAAACGATTTAAAAGCGAGCAATGGTAACACTCTACGGGGGGAAAAAAACCTTTTTATCTAAAGCGTGCTGAACAGTGCATAGGAAATTCCAACGATATACACATTTTAAAATTATTTTACGATATTGTTGTTGAATTTTATGGTTTAAGTGCGAAGAACATGATATTTAATAAATAAAGGTAACATACAAAACGTTAAAAAACGCCCTTTTGGACGTAATTTAAAATCTGAAACCTTTCAAATTTTAATTTTTTTTTAATAAGACATTTTTCTTAATATTTTCCAGTCTCCGATCCCTAAAAAAATTTGATAGGCTTCTGCTATATAAACTGATTTTTGCTTCAATTGAACTCTGAACAACGGCTTTAAAAACAGTGTTAAAAAATCCAATAATCTAGCCGAAAGACGACTTTTCTCATCCTCCATGATTAACTAAAGTGGAGAATAGATACTTGGCAAGTCCATCTCATTGCCGTTATCCCAGTATACTGATATATTCATTCAAATCATTATAAAATAATATAGTAACTGAAATTAGCTTTAGAAATTGTAGCCAGATCCTTTTCCTCTATTAATTTTTAACGTTTACAGCCCGATTTTTTTTTTTTCGTAATATCAGTAGTGTGAAATTGCCGGTTCACCGACAGGAGGCGGATTGCGGATGAGCCCGAAAGCAGGTGAGGCGGTGCAAGTTGGGAGGTGGATTGCGGATGAGCAAACTAACTGATAAGGAGGAGGGTTGTAGGAGTCTGAATTTAGTTGATAAGGTGTCGTTGCACTTTGATAAGAGATTATCTTTTGTTGATTTTCCAGCAGTAATTTCTAATTTTAGGATTTTTTTTCCTTTGTATTTTTCTTCGTCTTTACTAGGCATATAATGGTTATTTCCTATGTTCTCTAAACGCCTGGAATTTATTGACTGACAGATAGATGTAAATTTTTAATTTTTGCGTTATATTTCAAGAATTATAATGTCCTATGCACTCTTAGTTTTAACGTATGCCTTACAATTTTTTATTTCATCAGAGCATATTCATTTTCCTTTATCCTAATTACATTACTCATTTTACACAGGACGTTCTTCATATCTTTTAACCATAAACTTGTAATTTTATTTCACTTATTAAATTTTAGGCGTGTAATTATTCAGATATACATTTTAATTTATCATATGATTTTAATTTTAGATCCAATTTTAACTTTTTCCCTTCTTTCTAACCTTCGTAATGTT